>JAJMHN010000196.1:0-25292 GCA_030566025.1 Geotrichum cucujoidarum
TAATAAACGTTGAAGGGAGGAAGAGTTTTCTGTGAGGTGGCCAGTCCTTGGGACTTAGCCTCCTAACCATTCTACATATACACAAAAACTCCTTCCAAGCCCTCAACTAAGCCATCGTCTATTGTCTACCTTCCTAAACAATGTCCTCAGACTTACCTCCCTTTGGAGAGGACGCTGAGACTATTACTAAACCCGGCTATGTTGTTGAGGACAACTTTGACTCCACCTCAGTGCGCTTCAGATACCTTAAGCGCTCTTCCGCTATCCTTGACCTTGACATAAGAACTTACTCCACGTACTTCTTTGACAAGGACCAATGTCTTAGCGATCGTGTCGAGGTTAAGAAGAGTGCTTCCACAAAAGAAATTAGTGAAGCCCTTGCCCAGTTGAGGAAGAAATCATCACAAAAGGGTCCTATCAATTGATGAATTCACTGAAAGTTGGATTCGAATGACTTGTGGATGGATTCATTGATTAATGAGCTTGAGATTGCAATCAGCATCAAATCAGGGCAGCACTTGCAACAGGCACAATCCAGGGCGTTGCTCGTATTGCCATCAGCGCCTTGACTTGTCTCGCCTAGTCGTAGCTGAGCATCAATCACAGCCCTCTCTAGTTATCAACTCTTTCGGGCTGTCCGGTACTTTGTACAACGTCATCATCGATCACGGCAGTCGGGTTTCTCCACGGTTGCTGCTGCATGAAACTTTCTTCCTTCCCTTGCATCAAATCAAGCCAATCTGGAATGGTCAAATTCATTCAAATTCTGCCAACTCGTCTGTTCATGTCTGACTTTTTTTCCTTTATTCAAAAGAGTTTTGTGTTAAGAGGTAACACTGGTACTCGCGCCGAGAGACAACCGGTGGCTTTTTCAATTGAACTTATTTGCTTGAAAACTTCGTCTCAATTCGATAAATCAACGCCGCCATGATCGTGGCTGTTCACAAGCCCTTTTGCAAATTACTGGATGCAGCTACTGCAAGAGTTAGAGTTGGGGAATCCAAAAAACCAGGGCCCTCTTTTTTATTTCTTTTACTTTGGCCCACAGGAATAGTTGGTGGTTAATGGTTTATTTGGTTATTATAGGGGCTGTTTTTTCTAAACGCGTGGAAGACGATTTCCATGGACTGCCGGGATCTGCCTTGGGCTCGGCGCTGGACGCCTCCCACCTCCGAGATTAAACCAAAGGCCCAACCCAAGCCTCTGCCACTGCCCTCAGAACAACAACACGCCGGCTTGGCTCGACTAACTAACTTGTTGAGTATCTACGGCTGGCTCATGCGCTGCCAAACATGAACTTCTGTTGTGACATAGGTAATACAAAGGCTCGCGGTGCATCCGGCGTTGCTTGTTTGTAGTTGAAAAGATCTCTGCTCGGACAAATTTCGGAGAACATGTAAATGATTTTAGCAAATCAGAACTCAGCTCCGGAAATCGCGGAAAAATAGACTCTTTTTTTTCTTCCCACCAAACCAAACCCTTTCCAAAATCCAAGCCAAAGCCCTATCCGTGATTGTAAAGTCGACACATCAATGATAAAGAAGCGAAATCCGACGTGGTCGGGAATGAGACAAGCGGCGGCTCCAGGGCGAAAAACTTGAGTTAAATTTATTGCCCAATTAGCAAGATCGGTAGTATCCTTTCTGGTCCTCGTATAAACTGCAAGGCACTTGAAGGTAATCTCGCATCAAAATTCCAGTCCTTCTAGAAGCCCATATCCAGGCACAAAATGGTTTACGGAGCATTTCCGGGCAAAAGAACAGGAAACTAAAAACGGGGCACTGGCTGATGCCTCAATATCGCAATTGAGTTTAGAGTTGGTTTTCTTCATGACTGATGGACGACGAACAATCTGGGAATGTTTTGTTCAAGGCCAAGCCAAAACTTTAAATTTGGCCTGGCTTGGATAATTCCAACGCCTTTTTGCAAAACAAGGTTTTTAGGGGATATCTAGCTCCGGTTAGACTTTTTTTGCTTTCAACAAGATGAACTTACCCAATAAATGAAGTCATATAAAAGCAACAATGAGCGTGATGAACAAAAAAAAAAATGAAGATTGGCGACAAAAACAGTATAGCCGTTGGAAATGCAAGCGCTTGAAATTAAAGTATTGATGCAAGTAAATAATTTATTGCCATTCAATAAGATTGGTATTATCCTTTCTGGCCTCGTAAAAACTGCAAGGCACTTAAAGGCACTCTAGTTTACCTTTTCACTTGTTTGTATTCAGATTAATCATGATACCATTGCTTTAAAAAAAGAGTCAGTTCATTCCTAGCCGTAACTAATGAAGAGTGTTGTCTGGTCTAAATGCACATACTTTGTACGCACCTTTGAATAGTTCATGACAAGTTAGAACATCTCTACAGCTCGGCTGACCTCTCAAAAACTTAATTCAACAAGCTCAAGTCTCATTCTTTTTTCAAATTAATTAACAGCTAGCATATACAAAACTCTCCGTAGTGCTGGAACACCAATGAACCTGGTGCACGGAAGAACAAGGACTCAAAGGAAACCAAACTTTAAATTCTTGTTTTGTGTTTTTGGTGGTGGGTTGACGAGCTGGTGTCCGACCCTCCCCCCTGTTGAGAGGAAAAGCCGTTGAAAAGAGAATAAACTTTATTTTCTACCTGTAAAGAAGGCGACTTGTCGGATCGCGATTGATTTTTTTTTTTTTTTCGTTATCCGAAAAAGCATAGCAACCGGATCAATTGAAGTTACGGAAGGAGTGAGAAAAATGTTTCCAGGCTCTTTTTTCTCCTAGGGGAGGTTAATGATACAATTATTTGTATATGTCTCTGGCGATTTATTGCCGACCGGGCTGGTGAAGGTTTCAAAGCCAAGCCAGTAATTAGAACTAGAATGGCCGCTGGCTTTTGGCATGCAATTCAATTTTGGTGCTAAAGCCTGTAAAATACTGGATTCCAGATTTGGTTATTTTGGTTCTATTTTGAGATTGCCCGAGGTTTCCGAGAGAGCCCTTTGCGTTTTAGAAACAAAACGCTCGTTTTACGCGACTCGCGTGGAACATTTTTAGCCGACACAATACTGTTACTGTATCAATTTTTTTTTCCTGTGTAGCGTACTTCTCCTTTTCATACTTGATCTTTCTCCCTTTTCTCTAATTGTGTAAATTCATTATTGTAAGATATTGTCTTGGTACTTGTTGACGGTTCATCACCAACCTAGACACAAACCAAACGGCACTTTAATGACGTTTCACATAAAGTAGCAAAGCTGTAATACTGTGACTACATCAATAACTCACGGCGGCTGAAATGCTACAACGGCTACAAGCTTTTCTTTTAACCAATTCTGTAATAAACCTCCCTTCTAGAACAACTTGGATCCAAATGCCGGTGCCACCTGCCCATTGTGCCACCGGAATTTCAGTCTTGTCATCACCCACTTATTTTTTGGCTCCTTCTATATATTTTTTCAACAGTTGATGATTTCATGCTATAAATAGAGACGGGCCAATGCTTCCATGTCTTTTAAAAAAAAAAAAAAAAAAAAAAAAAAAAAAAAAAAAAACGGCTCGAACAGTTTTGCCTTGGCAGGTGAGCCGAGCGTCTAGCACGTTTGTGAAGCCGAAACGTGGTGATTACAAATGGAATAGGTAATTTCTTTCTCAAGTAGTTCTTGACGTACAAGTCATCCAAGGCTTGCATTAAGTTTTCAATAAAAGCTTCAGTAGAGTTGGTTGTTGTTATATTGGGATTCTTTTTTCATCAATGGTAATTCAAGGCTATTCACAGTACGACTCAGTTCTTTTTCAAAATTAGCACTGGCATGGGCACTAAACAACAATTGCAGAGCTTTTAGAGATAATATCTTACATCAAGGCGGTTTTCTCTGGATTTGATTGTCAAATTAATTCTTGTGTAGACATTTGGCATTTTCGTTTATAGCAATATTTGATCCCTTGACGTTTTTCATTGACAAGGAGTCTGTGCTTTCAGTATCTAGCAAGTAGTTCAGTAATTCTTCCAAGGCTCTGAAATCCATTAGTGGAGCAGCCTACATTGATGTTAGTTAGTGGCTACTGGCCCTTGTGGAATTAATCATACACTGTTTAAGTGACAGAGTACCCCAAAAATTGGCACCTCCAAGAGCAAAGTTCTCAACTTGTTTAATCATGATCGATGCGCGTCAATTGAAACAATTGGGTAAACTCATGCAACGCCTATTCAATCATCATGGCCGAAATTTGTTGCCCACTTGTATGCCGCGCCAGGCCCAAGGCACCAAACTGTTTGCTCAGAAATGGATATAATTGGAGTTTCTACAAAACTTTACGCCGGGCTTGATCTTTTTCAAAATGTTGAGTAAATATTTATTCTCATTGTTGTATATTTCAAGTACCACAGTCAATCTTCTTCATCATCCTTCTTTTTTTTCTTTTCACCCATTACCAATGCGTCTCTGATGCCCGAATTGAGCTTGCGGCAAAACACAATCGACAGCAGCACGTACCCAATCATGTGCGACAGCAAAATAAACCCATTGCTTGCGTTTTGTGCAGGCCCGTCTCTGCCAAAATATTCGCTCTTGTTGACCTGCGCCATGCTGTAAAGTGCCGAGACCATGCAGACAATGAAGAGGATGCTCATGGTCATGGCGTGGAGTGCGGCGTCGAAAGCGGGCTTCTTGTCCTCCTTCTTCTTTTCCTTGTCTTTTCCTTTTTCTTTTTCCCTTTTGCGGTTTTTTTCGCGCTTTTTCTCGAGTTTTTCGGCGGCTTCCTTGCGTTTTTCCTTCTTCTCGTTGTCGAGGTGGGTGGTAAGCGCAAACGATCGCACAAATTTGTTCATTGTTTGTTGAGCTTTAGTGGTGCCGGCTAATGTCGCTGTTTATGTTGACTGAATTGAAGGATTACTATTTTTTTTTTTTTTGATTTCTGAAGCAAATCACCGCTCTTTTATAGAGAAGCTCATATTTTTAAATATCTAGGTGATGCCGCTCCGGATGCATATCGTTAAGTTAATTGCAGCAGACAATTTACGATTTTTGACATGCAGTGATACACTGAAAATGTATTCGGTATTTTATTAACGAGTATTTTCAAAGATATACCAAATGATATAGACGTAATAAGCATTGCTTTCGTTCATGAGGTCACAAGTCGAGCAATTTCAGTATGCCTCATTAGCAAGCCTGGTTTATGACTAAGCAATGCACTAACTGATTATGTCATTTTTATACAGTGGCCCGATTTGGCTGGGATCTTTTTCAACCGCCGAACGCGTCCTTCAAAGAAATCGCGATCAAATTGCAACTTTCAACTATCAATTATTTGCACCTGACCATACGTGATTACTTTGGTCCTGTTTCTATCTGATAAAAGTTGGCGCGTCTTTTTTACTTTCAGCGCTTATTTCGATTTGCCTCGTTTGTACCACTACCTCCCCGACCGCGATTCGATTTCACTCAATAACACCTTCTTGATTCCAATAGTACAAACACAATGTCTACACCTACCTCGCCCAAACCACCTCGCGACCTCGTTGGCAATTACAGTGCGTCGGCCGCTGTACAGCACTCGCCCTACCACGTTCTCGCCCAGCTCACCGCCGCCATTTCGTCCACAGCAGAGACGCTACTCGGGACGCACCAGCAGTTTGTCGCGCAGCAAGCCGGCGTATTTGAGGCCGGCGTCGGGTTGCGCAGTGTTGTGCGGGACGTGCAGGCCGGGATTGAGGCGGAAAAGCTGGCCCTCGTCGTGCCGGAGGTTGACGGCAATGCCGCTGGTGCGTTTGAGGGAGAAGATGAGGATGTGGAAAGTGCCACAAACGGTCACAAGAGCAGGGATGTGAGTGCCAGTGCAGGGCAGACGCAGCAGGGACAAAACAAGCGGAAAAAGCTTTCTACACCGACAGGAGCAGCTGCTGCTACTGCACCTAAGGACACAAACAAGAACGGTACCTCCAGCATCTACAGCGCCAACAACAGCCGTGGAGTTTCAGATACGGACCCTATCGTCATTGACTAAACTACACACACCTCTTGTCGGTATTATGTCTGGAACTTATCGGTGTTGTATTGTTGGCCGTGGTGGTGCAGTGATTACTACAACGTTTTTACGGTTTGTGGCATTTGTACTGTCATGGCACTCCCAGAGTTGTTTCAGGTTGGACTCGAGCAACCTGTAAGACCTTTTTACCGAGAAATCCACGGTCACTGGGTTCCGAAAGGCTACGAGCCTGTTTACTTGATTGTTTGTGTTTTTGAGGCATTGGTGTTAACAGTTTCCTTCTATCAGTGGCTGCTGAGTAGTACAGTGCAGTGCTAAACTCACTTACAGTGTTTGGCCCTCTACTGCATTGGCGCTACTTGAATTACACTTTTTTTCTTGCAATTAGTGGTTTGTATATCGAGCAATATTATCACATTGATGGTAATTCTTTTCTACCAAACCTGCAGCCCCATCTAGGCACATTAACACACTGTTGTAAGAAAGTAAAATTAACTTTTTCAAATGCAGGTCAAGTTGTGTACACGATATACACTCACTTCTATATTACTCCTTAGATTCTTCAGACGTAGGTGCGTCTTCAGTAGTAGTTGCGGCAGCAGAGTCTGGTTTTGATTCGGTTGCAGTTTCAGTCTCTTCTACGGAGGTGTCAGGTCCCGGAGTATCTTTTTGCTCCCCTGGGGATGGTTTGTCACCTTCACTGGCCGCAGGTTCAGGATCCACGATGTCACTTTTCAAAACTTCAGTCGCAATTGGTAGTTCGGCAGAATCTTTCTTTTCAACATCTGGTTGTGTTTCCTTCTCCTTCTCCTTCTCTTTTTCTTTTTCTTTTTCCTTCTCCTTCTCCTTTTCCTGTTTTTGCAATTCGCGCTCTTTCTGCTCTTGTTCCTCGGCCGCCTTGCCCGCGTCAAAGACTTCTTCCATCACGACCTTTTCGGGCGCCTTGAGACCGTTGACATGCTCAAACAGGATCTGGCCCGCGTTGCCTGCACCCTCGATTGAGCCGAGCTTGTCCTTAAAGTAGGTCACGTCGCGCACAACACTAGCCTTGGCTTCAAATGACTTGAACTCGAGTTTGGAGTAGGCCTCGCTGAGGCGGCGCTTGTAGTTGTCGAAAATTGTGCCAGCAATGTTCTAGAGAAAAAAAAATGTTAGTAAAAAAATGAGAAGAGTTGAGAAGCAAGGACAAACATACCAGATAAGTAGCTTTCGGCAGAATAGAGTTCAAAATCTTGCAAAGTACAGTGGTATCTTTGACCAAGTCAAGCATGTACTTGTGAGGAGCGTCTGTTTCTTGCTGCCAGTCGGTTTTGGCGATATTTGCCACATGGCGGCCAGTCTTGTCGCTCATTAGTGTAATAAACTTGTTGTGAATCTCTTGCATATGGCTTTGTAGGTCCTTGCTCACACTTTCATATTCTTCAAGTACTGACAAGGCGCCTGCAACGTGTCTGCGACCACAGTCTTTCATGTAAGGGAGTACAAGTGATTGCACAATGTTCAGGCCTTGCGCGGCAAGGGCAAGGTGCTTAGCCGTGATGTGCTTGAGTCCAGCCGACCTTGTGGCCCCAGCACTAAGGATGAGTTGCGTAGTCTTGCTGTTGAACTTGCGCACCAAGTCTGCTGTGTGAGAAACTGTGTCTGTTGCTAAATGGGGCAGCACAACGGCGAGCATTTGATACTCCTCGAGAATCTGAATCACTCTTACCGCCGAACTGGGAATTATGAAACTGTCAGTTCCCAGGAACACATTCTTGGGTAGCTTCTTGCCGGTGCTTGTGGATGTCACATCCGACTCCTTCTTGTCAGACTTATCATCACTCACGATCTGTTTGAGTCGGTCGAGCCAGACGTCAGGGTCCTGTGACCCACTAGCAACAATAGTGTCGACAATCTTTTGGAACTCGGGTGTGATTTCTTCTTCGCGCCACTGTGCCTTGTCCATAAACTGTTGCAGCGAGTTTACGCGTTCACGGTGACGGTTCAATAAGAACTGCTTGACTTGGCCTGTAATGCACGCCCGCAACGCTGTACCGGCCTCTCCACAGATTGCTTCGCACTCGGTCAAAAAAATACCGGAAAGAGAATAAAAGTTGAGGAGGCTTTGTGTAGATGTCATGCTTGCAGTTTGCTCACGGCGCACATTGAGAATTTTGACAATTCGAGATTGCGAGGTATCAATCACATTCTTGAGTAGGTCGCTCAGGTCAATTGCAGTGTTGTAGCTCTCGGACGCTTCCTGGGGTGGCACTGCGCTTAGAGTGACATCGAGGAGAAGTTTTTGTTGGGTGGAGAGACGGCGGAACAACTCAGACAATCCGGCGTAAATGTCGCCGAGCATGATTTCAGACTCATCAGGTGTCAATGCACGAAGTTGGGTAGCAAGGGATACACTGCGCTCGGTGCTCGACCGTCCAGTCATGTTGGAGCTAACACTCTCGTTATCACCTCCAGACGAGCTTGGTAAATGCATGCGCACAATATTCTTGGCCTCCTTAATGACAATATCGCGGTACGTCTTGAACGCTCCTTGAACGTCGTTGGAACGAATCAAACCCTGAACATTGCTTTCTAGCTGCTTTCTCAAGTCGGGGCTCATTTCCAGATAAGCCATATTAACTACCTTGGAGTTGTTGCTACCGCTGTTGGCATTGTTACCCTTGCGCGAAGAGTCCAGAACGCGGCCCATACGATGCAAGGTGGCTTCCTTGGGGACTCCCTCAGAATGCGTCCGCAGGTCGTTTACCAAAATGTCAGCAAAGAGCTTGGAGAATCCTTCACCGATTCGAGTGCGTAGCGTCCGCAAACCCTCACGGAGATCGCTCAATCCGTGTACAGATCTGACGTCGCAGATTGGAAACTTCCAGCCTGTGATCCACGGTTCATTTCCATCGGTCTTCTCGCCTCGAATCAATGCTTCTAATGCGTCTAGGACGTTCAGCGCCTCGCTCAGTTTGTTTTCGTGGTATAGTTGTTCGGCATGGTCTGACTTGTCTAGTATCGTTTGAACTTGCTTTAGGGCTTGGCTTAGCACTTCAACGTTTTTACGTCGCTGCTTGAGCTTCAGTGACTCGATACCGTGCACAGCTCGTTGCTCGTCCACGATAGCTAGGTCTTCACGTAGACGCTTGATTCGATCAACGACAGCTGCTGTTTGTTTGTTTATACTTTTCAAGTCGTCGAGAGCAGTGAAAAAGCTGCTGCTGGCGTGTGAAATCTCTTGGATCAAATGTAATTCGACAGTGTCAATGTACCAAGAAAGTTTCTCGGGGAGGATGGCGTTGCCGGCTAATGCTTTGCGTGGTGTCGACGTTTCTCCATCCTTGATGATGCTGGATTTTTCAGAGACAAGGTCAAAGATTCGCGGGTTGTCTAATTGAAAAGCTTTTTCAAAAAACACGCTGGGGATGGTGTCTAATGGCGTTATTTCAGTCGTGTGTGTATTGCTGTTTGGCTGTTCGT
This sequence comes from Geotrichum cucujoidarum, assembly GCA_030566025.1. Lineage (NCBI taxonomy): Eukaryota > Fungi > Ascomycota > Dipodascomycetes > Dipodascales > Dipodascaceae > Geotrichum > Geotrichum cucujoidarum. The sequence continues at coordinate 9,434 of JAJMHN010000196.1, forward strand.
GAATGTCGCTAAGGTTTGTGCTCGAGTTGTTTTTGGCTGCCACACCCGACACGGACTCTAGTGCAGAAGAGAGGTTGGACAAGGTCGTTTGCACCGAGGGGCTGACTACCGATGCCCCGCTGTCTACACCCGAAGACCTCGACGCCCGGCTGCTGTAGAACGCTTCGTACTCTTCTGTAATCTCTCTCAAATAGCTGTTTAATTCTGCTCGACTAACTTTCTTGATTGGAGCGAGCGTTACTGGCGGTATGTCTCTTGTTGTTGGCGTTTTGAAATTGGCTGCGGCAGTCCCCGGCACAGCCAAGCTACCTGCCGGTTTGCTGCCCGGTTTACCTACTCCTCCTAAAAACCCCGTGGGCCGTTGTGAGGTTACTCCGACCACCTCTGCAATACTGTTATTGCCCAGTGTTCCCGAGGTACCTTCGACTCGGTTGAGGCCAATGGGCACAGAATTGCCCAGATCCATCCAGCTCTGCGCGCCAATCGAGAAACTACTCGACCGTCGGTGACTAGGGGACCCGGGAAAGTTGAGGTCTAAAAAGCTGCCGGGACCTGTTCCATGATGTGTTGTTGTTGCGTAGGGCGAGTGGCCTCCACCACCACCACCGCTGCCGCTGCCGCTGCCGCCGACAACGATCCGGGAACTGTCTGTGGATAGCCGGCTCGACAATTGGGGCGACGTCACGGTCTCGCGTTCCCTGTTCATGTGCGTTATTGGTGCCTGATCCGTAAAAGAAGTCGGGTTGGTTGGTGTTGAAAAAAAAAAAAGCGTCAAGGGCGCAGTAAGCGAACAGGGAGTGCCAGGTCACAAACGGACGTGCGTGCATAAAAACAACCCAAAAACTATGGGGTTGGGTTTCCCAGCTCGATTTTTCCGCTCCACGAACGAAAAAAAATCCCACGTTCTTGTAAGTAGATTGTACTTCTCACGAACTAATGCAAATATATTAAATTTTATATGGGAGGGAAAAAAGTATGTATAGATAAATTATGGCAATTCTTCGTTGTTCTCATCATTAAAAGCGTAGACCACATAAATGCCTTTATCGCTTCCGCGTTTAGGGGAAATTTTTTTTTCTTTTCAAGATCAATTTACTTCTTCCAACTGGGCAACAATCCTCTAGCGAAATTTGAGGCCGTCGTTGCCATTTTGGAGGAAGCATTGCTCTCATCAACCAGATCACGCAAGCTTGCGCTACTGCTTGAACGTTTGCTAAGCAAGGAAGAAGAGGACTGTTCGAACTTGCCCTCAGCCACACTATCAGTCACTTGGGTAGAGCTAGAGCTGGGCGAAGACACTAACGGAGCGTCGGCTTGCTCTACATGCATAGATTGAGGCTCGTCAGGACCGGCAACAGGAGGCAAAAACACCTCGCCATCGCTCAGTTGAGCACATAGATGTGACGGCATGGCAACAGATGAAGGAATGTCGTTCAAAACGTCGCTTGGTGCAGCAGGCAATAGAGAGCTTCTAACGCCTGACGAGTTGAGAGATGACGATGGTGAATGGTTTGGACTTTGGATGGGCGACTCGTAAACACTGTTGTAGTCATAACTTCTGAAAAGATGCTTTCGACTTTGAGTGTTGTGCGACATGGCATATGCTACTCCGTTGGCCTCTTCGGCCTCACGCTCTTGGCTCTCGGTTTCATCGTACGGGCACTTGAGAGTTGTGGCGGGTAACAGCTCGATTGTGTGAGGAACTGCAGGGCTGGTCGACTTGGCACTAGTAAATCCAGAAAGCGTATCGGGATGGTGGAGCGAAGTAGAAGACGATGATCTCAGCATCAAGAAAAGACCGGGCTCATCTTCACCTTCCTCAGAGTCAGAATCATCTTCAGAGGAAGACGCTTCCTGTCTGGCGCCATGCCTGTTCCATGTGCGGCCATTGCCACCCATGCTCAATCCTCCTTCATTGTCGCTATCACTGTCACTGTCGCTTCCACTTCCACTTTCCTCGCTGTCAGAGTAGTCCCTGTCAATAGCAATGCACTGCTCCACGCGGTCATTGAAATGAATGTGACGCACTGGAGGTACGCTATGGTTGGACGCGACAGAGACAGAAGACGAGGTTTTCGAGCTATCCAGTGAAAAAAGACTGACAGCACCTGGTTTTGCTAGCTTCAAGTTTTGCAAATGGCCAGGCAAGTGTCGATATTGCAAGTTGATTTGTTTGGAAAGATGCTCGTCACTAGGACCAGTGTGAGGACGGTGGCGATACTTGTGGTGTCGAAGATACGTGCTGACTTCGCCACCATATTTAAGGTTGGATGGGTTAGTAGGGGCAATAGATGAAGGTTGAGGTTCTTGTTTGGTTGGTTCTGGCTTGGGAGGTTCCGTTCTGGCTATCGTTTCTGGAGACTTGCTAGGTCCTGCTTGGCGAGCAAAAATTTTGTCGGACACAGTACGCTTCTTCAAAATGGGTCGATGGCCCGGCACTTCGGGTGCCTTTTCCTTGACCGCTGAATCGTCTTTGGAAGCTGAGTTGTAATAAACATTGACTGGCTGGTTATACAGGGGTCCATATAACCAGGTAATGTCGCAGTCCTTGAGCCAGTTGACGGATTCAGGAGAAATGGTACGAAGGTTGTACTTTGCCTTTGTCCAGGTACGCCACGAGGCATTCTCGAGACGGGCAGCGTTTGTGACATCTCTGCGACGAGAGACAATGTTGCGCCAGCAGGCAGAAATGTCAGACTCCTTCCAGTCGTGGGAAAGGTAGTCCACATGGCGGGAGGGCTCGTATTGCAGCACAGAGTCGTCATGCACGGCGTTGAGATCTGGGGTTGTGGTGAGGGAAGATGAAGATGAGATGGATTCGGAAGATGACGCGTGCTTTGAGTAAGCAGGGGAGTCTGTGGGCTGGGACTCTGCTTGGGTAGTAAAAGGGTCTTCAAAGATTTCCTGGGGTGAAGAAGTGTATGCAATAGAGTCTGCTGTGGAGACGGGGGCGGCGGAGATGTTGATTTCTGTGCTGTCTGAAGCGGTGGGCGCTGATTTGCCTGGGGTAGGAGTGGATGATTGTTGTGCCTGGGCGAGATGCGGATAGTCATTCATTGTCCCCACCATTTCAGTCTGGGGGCGCACTACAAACTGATCTAGCACGCCCATGGACCTGGTACGCTTGAGGGCAAATGTGGATCGCTGAAAGGAGGCATCGTCCTCAGCGTCGACGGCGTTGGAGATTTCGTCGAGGTTGTAATTACGCGTGGCGGCAGCGGGCTCAGCCGTGGTAGCAGAGGCCACTGGCTGTCCTATTGATGGATGTTGTGGGCGGGTGGTTGGCTGAGCGGCAGGTTGGCTGCGGCTACTGCTGCTGCTACGAGGGAAGTCGGGTTCCCGGTGCTTGACGCCCAGAGAGAGAACCGGGGAAGCGGATGACATGGTTGGTTGGTGGATGGAGGGATTGAGATATTAATGCGGAAAATGAACAAATGTAACAGAGAGACTTGACTGGATATCACACACAGAGTGTTGAGCAGACCAGCAGATAGAAAGCCCGAGATGTAGCGTCGAGCAGACTACGGAGATGGCGGTGGCGGAGGGTGCAAAGACGGTCGAGGGGAGGGCGTTGCAAGGCGAATGAAATGAAGAAAAGAGAGGGAGAAGAAGGGAAAAAACCTCTTTTGAGAGGTTTCCCCAAGAAAAAAAAAAAAACTTACAAATAAACCACCCCAATTTAATTTGTAAGTTAGCTGGCACGTGACGCGGTGAACACGGCCACAAACAATGGAACTTGCTGGACTAGACTGGGTTTCAGAAACGCCAAATCTGCAGTGCAAATGCCAGCGGTCGAGATTCCAAGCAGCGTTTGTTACGCGGTGTGCTTGTATTGACTATTTACGCCGGCAAGTCTGATAATCTGCGCTGGACAAGACGCGCGCGCAGGTTGGTTGCCAAAGCCCAAAAGCATGGGCCAGAAAACCATCAATGGTTTAGCTGTGGTTTAGCCGGGCCGCCAGTGGTGCCGGTTTTTATTCGGGTGACTCGTCTTGCCACAGGTCAGCAGGGGCACGGGACGAATAGGAATTGCAATTTCCAAACTATGCTAACTTGCGCTAACTTGTTTCAACTCGCGCTAACTCAGCAACGCGTGGTTTGGCCGGGTCTCACGCCGCGGTGCCAGGCAGCACCGAAACAACACAAACCCGCAGCGAAACGGCCCCGGAGATTGGCTGCTGTGACTGGTCCCGGCGCTCGGGTCGACCTCAGTCTTTGCCACCGGCGGGCCCTCGTGACCACGGCGCTTCTGCCTGGTGCCTGCCCGGTGCCTGCCCGGTTCTTGGTGTTGTTGGCGCTGGTGCTGCTGCTGGCGCTGCTGTTTGGGCCCGGCGTTTCCAGGCGTTTCCCTCCGCGGGCGACTGCGGACCGCGCCCTCTGCTCGGGTAATAGATTATGTAAGCAGCTGTGGCTTATGTAATTTATATTGGCTTGTCGCGGAGATTGTGCGCTGCAGCGCTGCAGCATAAAGGGCAAGGGCTAAACGGTCCAACGGTCGCGAATGGACTGGAACGAGTTGAACAAGTTCAAGAACATGGACCAGGAATGGACTGGTGGTTCATGGTACTATAGAAGCTACAGAAGCCATAATTCAATTAGAATGGCTGGTTTAGCTGGCTTCAGAGTATAAAAAGAAACCAATAATACTGTATTACATGAGGTTCTGAAATTACTCCCGTAATACAATTGGACATACATATCTGAACAAGCCTTGAATTTATAATGGCAAATAACAGTTAGATATACAAACCAAATTGATAATACTGGTGTATGTACAAGGACTGCAGAAGTCCTGCTGTGCTAGGTAAACTTGACAGTGCAAGCATACTGCAAGGATCCTGACACCAATCCTCCTCGAGAACTTGCTCGTGATGGCAACCCAAACCGTCAAGACCGGTTGGCAGTAGCCAAACCATTCCTCCACCGGCTTACATGACCTTGATACCAGCCACCAGCCCCGTTCCGTCCCTCATCACTGCTGCCTTCTGCCTGCCCACAAGCACATCCACCACCTCCTTCAAAATCGCCGGATGCAGCCCTCTAAACTCCTGGTTCTGGACCGCGTCGCTCTCAACAAGCTCGTACAACGTCAAAACACTGCCGTTCTGGCCCGTCGAGTCGACCCAGTCGGAAATGAGTGTTGCCCACTCGCTGGGCCGCCGCCAGTAGACCAGAATGGCCGACTTGTTCTTGATGGCTGTGGAAGACAAAGATGACTTCTTGGTGCTGGCTTCGTATAGCGCGTACTGCTGCTCAAGAATCTGGCTCTCGTCAGCGTTGTCGTCGCTGCTGGGGTCCGGGATGACTTGTTTCTTGCCCTTGCCGCCCTCCAAATCCAGCCACCCTGCTGCGCCCGTCGACACCATGTACTCGAATATGCTCTGCACCGTCTCCTGCTTCAGCCTCCGCTGGATCTTTCTGTTTCCAAACAGCTGCTCCACCGTCCCGTCTGCCTCTTCTTCCTCAGACCCCGACGCGGCGTCCCCACCACTGTTGCCGCCGCCAACCTGCGACAGGTCCAGCACGAATATCCGGTGAAACCGGCAGTAAGCCAGCACCAGCTCCTTCCAGTTCAGCAGCTGCGAGTGCCAAGTCCGCTCGTTAACCTGGCGCGTGAAAAAGGGCGGAAAGTTGTAAATGGGCGGGAATGGAAATTTCGATGGTAATGTCGATGTCGTCGTCATGATACCGTTGCTGTGTAGTATAAAGGTCGTAAGATATAATGCAGTTAGAAGAGAATCAATTGATAGGTGGTATATGCTATGCGATGCAGTGCGGGTTTGAGTTGAGTGTGCTGTTGAGATGTCTATGATTGATTGTTGTTGGTAGTGAAGATGGCGTTATGTAGGAAAGTATGACCCCAAAAAAAAAAAAAAATTTAAAGCGCTTAAAAATGCGTAGCTATCCGGATTCGAGCCAAGGACCTTGAAAAAAATTTCAAGTCAAGCTTACTACCACAGCACCACGTAAATTGCTTACGTAATCAAGAAACCGTTGGCTAGTATTGAAATTGAATGGCCAAAACCCTTGTTTTAAGGACTCAAGTGATTGGTTAGTGTATCAATACTCAATCAATTATATTTCAGGCGTTATATTGCCGAGACAAATATTTATTCATGTTCTCCTTTGCTGAAAGCTTTTGGCAAGCCGCTAACGTTGTTTGTTGGTAACTTCAAATCGAGCTGGAGTCTTTAAAACTGGACTTAATCTATTTCAAGAATTAAAGCCAGCAACCTGAATCCCATTAAAAAATCACCGTTAACTTGTTTTTTTGAGACGCTTGCGCGTCTTAGAGAATTGTGGTCAAAAGTTGCAGTAGAAAAAATCTTCTTTAGAGCAATGTAGCAATTATAGAAGGTCAAGTTACTTACACTACAGTTTGTGCAACGCGTAACTACAGGCTTCCATCAAGTACAGCAGTTCGTAGCAAAAGCAGATCTAGGTAATATACGACTTGTTACCACTTTGGTCTCGACCATTCGAGCAGGCGTGGAAATGGACATTTAAAAAACGTGCAAATAGATTTATTTCAGTTGGGCCACAAACTGCAATCGACTAAGAATACTCCGCCAAGTTTTTCTAAACGAAATTTTTAATTGAAAGTTGGTCTCTCAATATGAATTGGAGTGGCCTGAAAAAGCCTTTCAAAGAGTGTACTCAACTTGGAAAATGGACAAATAATCTGACACTTAGTTTTTGAAGCAAACCTGGCGAACACTTCAAAAGCATGGTGGCAAGTGACTTGCTATTGCTATGAAAGCCAACAGTTCGTTTTCGATACAAGGATACCAGTAAAAATAAGTATGTATTTAGTTCAACTATATCTCACGTATGCGCTGTTAAATCTTGTTTCGGTATTTTCTCCATTCAATTTTCTGAACCCAATCACTCATGATCCACAAAAGCAAAATAAATAAATAAATAAAATCACAGGTTTAGCTATTTATTTTTCTGCGTTTTTCTTTCCGCTTCCAATTCCCAGACAGCCATAAGCGCCCACATTTTGCGTGTCCCATCATCATCAAGATGCTCATCCACCATCCTGGAAAGGTTTCGGGCTTGGGAGAACATGGACCTGACGGGCGAGCAGGTGATGGGGATGGCAAGATACCGGCGTGCCATGATAGACAGAACCGGAAAGCGCTCTTTGCGGTCACGCCAATACTGACATGGGTCAGTCTAGGGAAAAAAAAAAAAAAAAAAAAAAAAAAAAAAAAAAAAAAAAAAAAAAAAAAAAAAAAAAAAAAAAAAGCAGGGAGTGGGGAAAATAACATACGCCAAAAACTCTTCTCTGAACATGGCTTCCGCGGCTTTGCTGGCACCTTCAAAATGCAACAACCCACGTTCAAAATGCTGAAGCTTGAAACGCGGGTCCAGTATCACACACAAAACATAGGCCTTGAATTCTCGGATGTTATCGGGAGAAAGTTTAGGAAAATATTCTTCAAGCTTTCTTCGGCCTTTCTTCACGGCTTCTGTGAGGCATTGTACAAGGTAGCCTAAAACAGTTAGTGTCTTGTAAGAAGGGGAAAAAAAAAGAATGGTAGGGCGTTCAACTAACATTTCCTGGGGTTTGACGTGACTTTTCAGTGTAGCCGGAGATACGATCGTCAAGGCCGGCGTAAACAAGCTTGAGACTGAGAAAACCTTGTGGTGTAGTCAGAATGTCGCGGCCAATCATGAAAGAATAATGTCTTTCGACTGGCTTAAGAATGGCAATGATTTCGTCCAGCAAGACCCACTCTTGATTGTTCAAAAAGATGTCCTTGACTGCTCCAGTGTCAATGTCGGTGACATTGCAAAGGTTGACAAGCGGTTCTTTAAATTCAGAGAACTTGGTCAGCATTGCTAAAATCGAATCCCATTGCGCTTTATTGGCAAGAGGAAAAGCCATTTTACGGGAGTCACCAAGAGGCACATCAGGATTCTTTCTCCCGTAGAAAGCTTTCAATTCTTCTGAAAATCGGGTCTTCAGATGGTCATAATTGTGGATAAACAATACAATGTTGTAAATCCGCTCAATGAGGTTTGCACCAATATCACCGGTTTCCTTGCCTAGGCTCTCTTGGATGGACGTTGTCACTTCCTCGACAACCTGGGTCAAGACATCCCCACAGCACTTCAACGTGTGCTCGAATTGGCGTCTTGTCGATCTTTTGAAGAACTGGCAGAATTCATCATCAAAATTGGCATTGTTCACGGCAAGACTGCGAGTCACACTTTGAATGGTCTGTGTCTTCAATGCAGGGTATGTATTCAGGCAGTTTCGCACATGAGTTAAGACGTCCTTGCCAGAGAGCGACTCGTGAAACGGCTCCATTCCTGTATCGTTAGCAAGCAAAAAATAGCACACTGTAGAAAAAAACACCACATACCAATAAGCCTCTCGACGAGCTTCAAGTTCTTGTCAATGTAAGACACAACAATCCCAATGAACGACCAGTTTTCATTCGCTTTCCACACATCAAGGACGAGGGCAAACTTTCCATGCGATTCGACATGTTCTTTGAAATGATTTTTGAGTTGAGCTCGACGTCGTTTGTATTCTTTGCGCGAGGAGATTAGAGTACTCTCAGAACTAAATTCAGGCAGAGGCCTTTAAAAAAAAAAAAATAAAAAAAGTCAGAAATCAATGGCACAGAAATTGAAAAGAAAAAAACAATCAAGTAACGGGGAGTGTGAGAAAACTTACATGTGGTTTCTGCCCATGGTATAGGCACGTTTCAGAAGTTTCTGAAAAGCGTCTGAAGCCGCGGCGTCTATGTCGAGATGACCCCCCGTCACTAAGGAGCAAATGTGCTCGTACAATAAATCTTCGTATTGCTCGTCTGTTTGGGGTACCGGCCTGCCCAAATAGATTCCACTACAAAAGTTAGCTTTTGCCGTTTTGGCGTTGGGCTTGACAAGGATCATTGATGATGTTTTAATGATATAATTATTCGGTATATGTAAAGCTAATAAACAAACTTATTACTTACTCAGGGTCAGCGGATTGGGCTTTCTGTCTCTTGCTATTGACAGGGCCGGCAGTGACGGTCTCGTGAAGACGTTTGTTGGTAGGAGATGATCCAGGTGTTGAGTCGTCGTCGTCTTCAGATTCGCCTTCAGTCTGGCAATACTCGCAATCACACGGCCTAAAACCACCGGTCCTGGCCGTCCAGGGGAGACTCTCCTCGTCAGAAGAATCATCGAGAAGGTCTGCATCATCAATTGGGCGTGCAGAACCGGCAGTGCCGGACTAGTCAAGAATTTCGTCTTCAGATTCGCCCTCAGTCTGGCAATACTCGCAATCACACGGCCTAAAACCACCGGTCCTGCGCGTCCAGGGGAGACTGCTGCCTTGACGACTGGATGGCTGTTTCTTTGACCGTCCTGAGGTCTGGCGCTTACGCGTAGCATTGGTAGACGGTGGCGACATGTTGAATAAAAAGGGGTAATAATCAAGAGTTGCTGGTATCTGACGTTGGTAGGTTGTTGAAGTAGCGCGTTGGAGGGTGTGATGGAAGGTGGCAAACTTTGCAATTGTTGGTGGCTTGCTTCTTGTAAGTTAAAAAAAAGTTTGAGTCACGCGTGGGCGGGTCCAACAGAAAAGTTCTTCGTGATTCTTGAAGCAAGCTTGGGATTGATCCGTTCAAGAACGAAGGGATTGGGATCGCGTCAAGATCGAGTCTCTGGAAATTTAAATCACGTGTTAAAAATCACGTGTCTAGCTGAAGAAGCTTGTACCCCGGATTTTCCGTCGAAGCATGAAAATGAAAAATCATAAGCGAAAGCTAGATTCGTAGTCTGATTACATGTGTTTTCAAATAGGTAATACTTGGAAAGAGCTGGCCGCATAAGGTATTGTCTCTTTTCAAACGATGCTGATGTATTTAAAATGGTCTACTGGCGTCTCTGACAAGAATCAATCATCAACGAAATAGACTTCTACGCTATAGAGATCTTAACATTGATTTCAAAAGCTGGTCAAAGACCGTCAAACCCATGCCATTTTTGCTCCATCCATTTTAACAAGACTAACTATAAGTCAAGGTCCAAACCATAGTCGCCTCTGTCTACTGCTGTTACCTGTTGATATCGTGCAAATTGCGAGAAGAGCCGAACAAAAACCCCAAAGTTTAAGTGTCGCACAAGCGCGCGTAAGTATATAATAAACCCTGCGGGCGTAGACATTCAAACTTGTTGGCGTTGAATAATCGAGAAGTTTTTACCGGTTCTCTGGCAGTCGTCAGCTCCATCTTGAGGCGGTTGAGTCTGGTCCGTATAATATATAATCATATTAGCCGCCATGCGTGCAAAATGACATGAACTGGCTCTCCCTAAGGTCACAGACTTGCGACCGCCCTGCTCTTGCTGCATTGCGCTTGGCTGGATCTTGCTTAAAACAACGCGTACTATATATAGTTTAGCGTATTACTCATGAATTCCGCTATATTTTTAACTGATTGATTTGCTTCATTTGCGTTGCTTCATCTCCAAACGTTGCTGCTCCGACTGTTACCGCGAATAATTTGTGCTGGTTAATACAATACTGGACCTTCTCGCGTTGGGCTTGGTAAGGGAGTCCGCCGGAGGCAGCTAAGAGCAACAGTACCGGTCCAGCGTGAGCGTGAGCTGGCTCCTCCAAAGGCAGAGAGGTAGTTGCTCGTATAATCATGGAGCCACCATTCAAGGCATGGCAAATGTCATAAAGTAAACCGCACGTTAGACATTTCCACATGTACTAAATTTATACCAACACGCAACCTTGAATGAAACACAAAAATCAGGTAGGTAAAAGTGTAGTAACAGTTAATTCAATTCACTCTATTTTCTTGCCTCTTTGAAATTCTCGGCATCCAAGTCGTTGAAGCCAAACTTAGCACATGTGCCAAGTTATTTTCTACAGGCTTTTCTGCTTCACAGTTCGATGTTATACAATTTTTTTTTTTTCGTGTGAACTTCATCCTGATCCAGTTCAGGCCTGCCCCCATCATATTATAACCTGGCCAATGAGTACACTGTACTAAGCTACCACTGCTAGTCAAACATCAAGAGCTCTACAACATTAACCCGGCCTACAAAACCAGGCTGTTGAGAGTCTATTTTACTTTGTAGATAATCTCTTGATCTACTAAAAGCGAATAGATCTCGTCAACATTTGCCCATTCTATACTGCTGTAACGGGGTTTCTTAGGGCTTTTCGGACCAATACTGCCATCACTCAAACGAGTTCATGAGGTACCCATGAGCTACTTGGCTTGCTCCAGCAATTTTCAAGGCTGTACCAGGTTCACAGCCCTCTGCAGCCCAGTTCTTTGCTTCAAAGGCTCAAGGAACCGATGTTGTTTAGGCCCGATTCCTGACTTCTACGCCCAAGTCGGCTTGGCAGGCTTTCTTGACGTCTAAATGGTCAAGTAATCAAAAGAGAGCCTCTCGGATTCTCGGTCCATCTCGCTCGGTTACGTTACCATCTTGCGTCAAGTTACTTATCGACTTGGATCCATATTTAGGTACAAATCCTTCAAAAACGCCCTGTCAAGAAAAAAAATACAACTTTTGAAACAAATAAACAATGCTTATTGTTCTTTTTTACTAGTTACTTTCCCGTCATTGCAACCAATTTATCAGCCCATTACTTCCAACCAGGTATCTGGGATATTTATTGATGCAATGTATGTGTGTGCGGGCGTCACTTGTGCTGCAACGTGTGCTGCATCCAACGTAGTCGTCGTCCTTTTTTGTTGGTTTTTAATAAATCACTTGCATGCCGTTTTTTGAAACACACAAGGATCAGTCACTTTTTCCCTAGGCCTTGTTGCTTGCATCAGTGCTAGGTCTCGGCTCGTATTTCACTGCTGAATAAACTACAAGTTGGCTGACTACAGCTAGCTACAGTAACTAACTAGCTGGCATGTATGAAAATACTGGTTGCCTGTCTCCGCTCGCACCAATTTCCTCCTTTCAGTCCGCACACGCGGTTCTTTGATATGTCGCCTACTTGTTGCTTGTTTGTTTCGGACCGCACCGCGCACGACCTTGCCGTTTGCTCGTGCGCACGCGGTGTGATGGTTGACCCCCGTCGTTGGCCAACAAAACCAGCCAACTTGGCTAGTTGACTGCTTAGTTAGTTAGCTGAATTGGAATCCTTGGGCTTGGTCGTATTCGCAGGCCTCCTGGCTTCGGAGGTTCAGGCTTGGGCGCCAACATTCGCCGTGTTTGGCAGGTGCTTCTTGTCTGCGCGCTTTCTTCTCGCGTTGCTGTTTTTTCTTTTTACTTTTTATCGCTGCCAAACGGAAACGCGGCCAGAGTTTAAAATCCATCAAATCATCCAGCCCAGATCCCTTGCAAAGCCTTGGAAGTCTTCAAAGCCCTGGCCTGTTATCAGATTGATCCAACAACGCCTGGTTCCTCGCCTCAGCTCAAAAAAGGGGAAAACACAAGCGCGGAAAACAGAGAAAACAAAAAGTCGGCTTTGACGGGATCAGCGCTCTCCCTCGCTGATCAGTCCCATGGAAACTGGCCGCCTTCGGTACCTGCGCACGTACCTCTAGTGTGAAGGTCTCGAGGGCTTTCGCTGGGCTTTCGCTGAACACGGCGAGCGTTGGAGCGGAACACCCGCGCAGTGAGACAAGACAAAAAGACAAGACAAAAAGACTAGATCACCACAAGTTCAGCAGCCAGTCAGTTGTAGTTACCAGTGTCGAGTGAGACAGGAACGGGTCGCTGCATACTGCTTCACAGGCAAGACAAGAAACTTCGACTTCCAGTCCAAGACAACGAACTCAAAGCATGCCTCGATCACAAGTCCCACTCGCTCCGTCCAACGTTCTCAGCAAAGTCCTTTCGAACCAAAGCCCACCCTGCCTCGATTCACTCATCGGATTGCCCAGCAGCCCTTCCAGCAGTTCTTCCATGATTGATCCAACCCAAACGTTCTCCAGCCCCGTTCTCGTCAGGCATTAAGGTTAAACTACATTCATGCTTGTTTTCTAAGCTTTACTGACCACTGCTGCTAGAAAAACTTTCAGGTGGATTAGCTTCCCGCGCAGCCCGTTTAAACCTACCCAACTTCTTCAATGCCGAACGAAAAGAAGGTTCGCCAACCTTGAGCAACAAACTCAAACAAAGCTACCAGTGATTCCAGTGAATCAATCAATGGTCTGTATGAGAGTCGACTCTACAAGTTGTCGGCTTTGGCAATGAACTTCTTGTTCATCATGTAAGACCTTTTGCAAGTACAAGTCCAAGAGTTGACTTCTTGTCTAGACTCTAGAGTTCGAGTGCATTTGATCAAAAGCACAGCCCAGTTCAGCTCTTGACCGGATATTGTGCTCCATCCACAGAAGCCCTAACTCTAGTTAGCATCAATTCCTCCAAAGTCTACTTGATAGTGTGTAGTTGGTTCACCTGCACGATACGTTTTCGCTTCTGTAGCGCGCCACATGCCTCATACGTACCCAACTGCTATTTAATATTATTTCATCAATAATCATCATGAAGATATAGTAAGTTACTTGATTCAAATTCAATTAAGTCAATGAATTCCATCCCTTGCTTAACGTCCAAACCAGCCACTGCATACCACCTAGAGTCCTAGACATTGATCCATGAGGTAGTTGCAAAGAGTGATCAGTCGTTGGTGATGGAAGACTACAGAGCTTGGTCCTGTAAGCCTGTAACAACCCAACCAAGCATAACACCTGCCTAACAAACAGCCAGTTTACCCCAAACCAACGGGTCCTGGTCCGCGTCTCATGAAACAACGCACACCCCGTCAGTTTGGTACTAGCTACCTGGAACTCGTAAACTCGCATCCACTAACTAGTATCAATCGTTGCTGTGAATCATTGATGTAAAACGGGTGTGGGCAACAACGGTAGCTTGGTGCTCCGGTACAAGCCGGGCAACAACAACAAACCCTCCTGTGCCTGCGAGCGTGCTTTGCGTTGCACCGTTTCACTGGCACTCAAGTTCAAAGGTCGACGACAAGAAGTAGGCGACAAGTCTTGGTAGGTGCGCGTGGGGGGAGAAGGCTTATTTTTGTGGGGGGGACTGGGCCAGTACTGTCACGTGCCGTTTGTTTTGAAAGTGTGTCACGTGTTACATGGATTTGGCTTTTTTGGAACCAAGGAATTTCTAAATCAATTGAATGATCGTTCCAGAATTATTTAAGCGACGATTTGAACTTGTTAAACAATCATGGTTCTGAATTATAGCGAACTATTTTTATTGATCTCTCAATTTAATCGGTGTTTGAAATGGCTTGTACATTGATACATACATGAACATACCCTGGCATTTCAAGCATGATTGGTGATGCCTTGAGTCGACTAGGGGTTCAAAGCCTTTGCCAAATGGTCTGGCCTTATTTTAAAAAATCAAAACAAACAAGACAACCCCCAGTCGCACGTTTTCTGTCTGTATCTTGCCGCTTAATATTGACGCGTCCCGTTCGTGTTTTTTTTTCCAACTACCTAGTCAAGCCCGCTGCAAACATCTCGCCAACCCATGGATGGCCCAAAAGCATAACGCGTGTTAATTTTTTCATGGGCGTCGGGCCTAGCCAAACCAAAAAAAAAAAAAAAAAAAAAAAAAAAAAAAAAAAAAACAGGGCCTGCAAAGCGCACAGACGCAATGCTGATCAAGGTTTCTGTAGTTAGCTTGCGTTTTGTTGATTTGTGACCAGGTTTGTTGTTTGTTCAGTGTTCTGTTTTCCGCCAGGCCAGGCCAGGGAAGAAAAGGGCGCCTTCAAAAACACGCAACGGAGTTTCTGGTTATCAAAGAGAGACAGCGAACACACGCAAACTCAGCACGAACTTGGATTTGGACTTGTAGACCCAAGGGTCCAGAGTTTCAGTCTTTCGCCAGCCCCAACGAGTTCCTTTTACTGGTTAGCCAACTAACTAACCAGCCAACTAACTGACTAGCTAACTAGTTAGTTGACTAGGCCGCAGTGGTTTGGTAGCATCGTTAGCACAGACCTATTGTAATAGGTCCTGAGGAAGGTAGTAGAAGGCGGATGGATTTTGACGGGGCCCTTGGCCCTTGATCAGACCCGCATGCGTTGTTACCGCAAAAGAAAAAATAAATAAAAAAAAAATTACAAGCACCAAAAGGCTAACTATAACGTAACTACCTTCCCACTGTTCCCATTGATATGATCAATGGCCAATTCTGCGACGTGGATTCGATTCAGTGATCACGGGGTACAAACAGGATGGAGCAAAATGGAACGCGACTGCAAGGCTGTTCAGTGCCACTTTGACTAGTTTACTCGTTCGTTTGGCCTCACTCCTTGGTAACTTTTGTTTGCCCAATCCTAGCCTTGCAAGCAAAAGTTCAGTTCAGCTACTTAACTAGCCAGGTTAGTTGGGAAACTTACGACTCAAACCATGTTCATGCCATGCCATGTCAGGTCAGGTCGTCGTCCTTGGATCAACTTGTTCCTCGTGCAAACAGAAAAATAAAAATAAAAATAAAGAAATAAAAAAGCAGACGGTCTTGCGCCTGTACAACGGCGCGTGCGTTTTGCGACGAGGCTGACCCAACTTGCCATGAAGGAGAAGCACGGAAATAATATAAAAACACTGGGAATCATCATCTGATAAGTACCGACGTCTTTTGCGACAAGACCTTGACGGCTCAACCCGTTCCACCAACGCCGTAACGTCAAGTAACTCGTAAGTAGGCGCTAGTTGAGAAGGGCTGTACAAAAGCCTCCCTAGTTCTATTTTCAAATGCCGGCGCCGCGCTTCCTTGCAAGGGCATGGACATCGGTTTGAACCTGATCGTTCCATGCCAGTCTCCACCGTCTGTCAGTTGATCCTTATCCACCATCACGCCTCCAGGAAATTTGTTTATTCACGCGCTGTCTAAA
>JAJMHN010000197.1:0-24022 GCA_030566025.1 Geotrichum cucujoidarum
CCGCTGCTCCAAGGGCCCGTCGTGGTCTGGTCCATCGCCTTCGTCGTCGTCGTCGGGTCGCGGTCTTTTTAAAATTTTAATTCTGCTAGGAATATTTTTTTTTTTTCCTTCCTTCTTTTCTTCCTTCCAACCCAACCACAACCACCTCCCCCTCCACAACCCGCCAGCACTCTTGCTCTGCATCCTACGCACGCAAACATGCTCAGAAACACGTTGCAAAAGTCCGCCAAGGCCGGCGTCAGAGTCGCTGCCAACGCCATGCGCGCCCAGGCCTCCGTCAACGCTCCCAGATACATGTCCACCATCCGTCTGGCCAGCAAACGACAGACCCTCGACCTCGCCAGGTGAGTTTCCCCCTCTATCGCCACTCTCGAATTGCTGAATTGCCCTGCTAACACGCTCAAAAGACCCTCCATGAGCCCCAGATTCGCTCAAATGCAGCTCAGAGGTTACGGTACGTTCCATGTCCCCTTACCCCTCCCTCACGCATTGCTAACAATACGCTTTAGCCGACGTTGTCAAGGTCCCCGACATGGCCGAGTCCATTACCGAGGGTACCCTCAGATCTTTTGAGAAGGAGGTCGGCGACTTTGTCGAGGCCGACGAGGAGATTGCGACCATTGAGACTGACAAGATTGACGTCTCTGTCAATGCCCCCTTTGCCGGTACCATCACCGAGTTCCTTGCCAACCCCGACGACACCGTCGAGGTCGGCCAGCCCCTGCTCAAGATCGAGCCCGGTGAGGCTGGTGCCGCCGCCCCCAAGAAGGAGGAGCCCAAGGAGGAGCCCAAGAAGGAGGAGGCTGCTGCTGCCCCCGCTGCTGCCCCCGCCAAGGAGGAGCCCAAGGCCGCCGCTCCTGCTCCTGCCTCCCCCAAGAAGGAGGCTGCTCCCAAGAAGGAGGCCCCCAAGAAGGAGGCCCCCAAGAAGGACGCTGCCCCCGCCGCCCCTGCCCCCGCCGCTGGCTCCAGAGGCGAGTCCCGCGTCAAGATGAACCGCATGCGTCTGCGTATTGCTGAGCGCCTCAAGGAGTCGCAAAACACCGCCGCCTCGCTCACCACCTTCAACGAGGTCGACATGTCTTCGCTCATGGAGATGCGCAAGCTCTACAAGGACGAGATCCTCAAGAAGACCGGCGTCAAGTTTGGTTTCATGGGCGCCTTTGCCAAGGCCGCCACCCTCGCCATGAAGGAGGTCCCCAACGTCAACGCGGCCATTGAGGGCCCCAACGGCGGCGACACCATCGTCTACAAGGACTACGTCGACATCTCCATCGCCGTCGCCACCCCCAAGGGTCTCGTCACCCCCGTTGTGCGCAACGTCGAGGCCCTCGACGTTGTCGGCGTCGAAAAGGCCATTTCCGACCTCGGCGCCAAGGCCCGCGACGGAAAGATCACCCTCGAGGACATGGCCGGCGGCACCTTCACCATCTCCAACGGCGGCGTCTTTGGCTCGCTCTACGGTACCCCCATCATCAACATGCCCCAGACCGCCGTGCTGGGTCTGCACGGCGTCAAGGACCGCGCCGTCGTTGTCAATGGCCAGGTCGTCTCCCGCCCCATGATGTACCTCGCCCTCACCTACGACCACCGTCTCCTTGACGGCAGAGAGGCCGTCACCTTCCTCAAGACCGTCAAGGAGCTCATTGAGGACCCCAGAAAGATGCTCTTGCTTTAAGAGAAATCGTTGGTGCATCATTAGAATGGTAAAGGCCCGGGAAAATTGCATGCCGGGTTATTGCCTCAACTAATGGTCTGTTGGCTTTCTTTTAATTACATCTTTTTCTTTACATTTATTTTTTCTCTATACTAATCAAAGTTTTCAACTACCCTTTTTCGTTGTAAAAAATGCAGGCCCTCTTGTCTTTTCCGTAGTAAAAGGTCATGTATTATATACACAGTAAAGCAAATTATATCATTAAACGGCGGGGCTTTTCAGCTCTTGATTTCCTTCAAGGGCCCCTTGTACTCGTCGGCAGAAATGACGCCGAGCTTGATGAGGTCGGTCCAAAACAGCTGGGCCTTTTCGGCGCTGTACGAAAAGTAGTCAAACTCGTCGGCCTCCTCTTCCTCCTCCAAGGACTCGGCGGACTTGACGGGCTCGAGGTCGTTGTCGTTGTCCTTGTCGTCGAGGGAGAGCTTGTCGGCGACGGCAGCGGTTACAAACTCGTACTGGTCGCTGTGCTGCTTGACCTGCTCCTCGCGCTTCTTGAGCTCCTCAGGCTCATCTGTGACCGCTTGCACAATGCCCCAAATGCTCCAGTGCAGGTTGACACTGGGCCGCCACTGCTCAGCGGCAACCACAAGGCGGTCTGTCTCGGCCGAAATCTTGTCGTCGTCAAACTCGAGGTCTGCTGCACACCCGTGCTCGGCGTAGCCCTGGATGAGGTTGAGTTGCTCGGCGCGCGTGGGGAACTTGTCCTCGTGCACGTGGTGCGGGCGCTCGGCGTCGTGGTAGTCCGACATCCACTCGCAGAACTGGTTGGCAATGTCAAACCCGCGCGGGTTGGGGCCAGAGTACTCAAAGTCAATGACGACGATTTGCTTGTGCTCGTTGCGCGGGCGCAACAAAGGGCTGCCCGGTGGGGGAAGCAGGCGCAGCAGGTTGCCGTACTGCGTGTCGTTGTGGGCAAAGACGAGCTCGGGCAAGATGGTCTCGTCGGTTAGACCCTGCTGCTTGTAGAGCCACGCCTTGTACTTGGCAATCACGGCGTAGAACTCGTCAATGGTGTCGACGCCCAAAATGCGCTTGACGGCGCCTGGTTCCTTTGCCGACAGTGCAGCCAGTCGTTGGCGCATGGGGGTTTCCCAAGACTTGACGTTCTTCCACACACTGGGGCCCTTGCGCCGCTCCTCGTCCAGCAACGGGATACCGTCGTGTAGCTCGCGCATGCGCTTGGCAATTTGAACACTGACCTCGGGGTCCCGCAGTTCCTCCTTGGTCAGGGGCCGGGCGTGCAAGAACTGCTCGAACCGGCCGTTGGTGAACGTGCCCAGCAGCTTGGGTCCAATCTTGCGCAGACTGAGCCTTGCAAGCACGGCGAGCTCGGCGTCACGGTCAATGAGCTCGCTGGCCTGCAGGCCGTACACTCTCAGCAGCAACTTGCTGGGCACCTTGTAGTGGTACGTCTTTTTGAACGGGTTGTGGTAGACGCCAGTGACCTGGTCGACGCCGCCAATGACGTTGGCCGTGTGGGCGGCCTTGATGAGCTCCTTGAGGTATGGCGGCGGCTCGACACAGTAGACGGCGTTGGTAAGGGCGCCGGAGATTCGAGTGATTACAATGTCCTTGCCCATGGTGGCCGGGTCGACGGCCCGCCACTTGGGGATGCGCAGATCGTGAATGAGTTTGAGAACGTCTTGCTTGAAGTAGTCAATGGGCAGCCTGTTGTCCAGAAAAAACGAGACGTGCTTGATTTCGGGCTCGTCTTCGCCGCCAGAGGAGTGACCGGGGTGTGACGAGTGGTCGGGCGCGGGGGTGACGGTGCCCGAGGTCGCTGAGCTCGAGAGCGAGGTCGTGGAGCCCGTGCGGCCCACTCGCAGCGCGGTGCGGGACGACGTGCTGGAGCTCTTGCGTCGGAAGGCGGGGCGGTGGCTAGTACTTTTCATGACAATAATTACTTCTAACTCAATGGGATTCTATCTAGACTAGACGAGTTACACAGGACAACCAGGAGAAGAAGAAGAAGAAGAAAGAAATAAGATTAAGAAGAAGACAACAAAACCAAAAAGTTTATCAAAGAAAAGTGCCTGAGCGCTCCGCCCAATTCGAGCGCGTTATCGTCCTCGCGTGCCACTTTGCCAGTTACGGCGCTTCAAGAGATGCCGTGACAGATATTACGCCGGCAGACCGGTATCTACGCCGCCCTACTGCCCCGTGGGATCTGGCCCGCCGGCCCCGTCGCCGTTGTAGAACATCCACGGCACGGCGTAGCCATACGCATCGACAAAGTACATGGGCGGCAGCGGTCTTTGTTGGGACGCCCAGTCGTAGCCGGGATGGGCCATGGCGCCGGGTGGAAACTGCGTGTACGGCAGGGCGGCACCGTCGACGTAGGCGCCCGGGTGCTGGACCTGAAGCTGGTGCGGGTGCGGGTGCTGGTGCCACGCGGCGTCCAAGATCGTGGCCTGGGGCAGGTGCCTGGGCACAAAGTGCTGGGGCGGTGGCAGCGGCCGGTTTGGCATGTGACAGAAGCGCCCAGACTTGTTGGGACGGTGCGCCCCATGCCGGGCGGCAGCACCAGCGGCAGACCCGGCGGCACGCGGACCCGGCGACGACAGCACAAAGTTTGGCGCCCGGTGCACCGAGTCCCGTCTGCCATGGGTCCGCCCGTTGCTGCTGCTGTTGTTGTTACTGCTGTCGAGCGACACTGGAGGCGCTGCTTGTGGGACCCGCCAGTCGACCAGCTTGACGAGGCTCGCGGGCGCCGTGGCAGTGGTCTCCACCACGCGCCGCAGCCGGACGGCTTTGAAGGGCGACGCGGACGCTGCGGCGGTCTCTTCGCGGGCTGCACGCGCTGCACTCGCGCCGTCGTGGAACCTGACAAACGCTGTGCGATTGCTGGCCACGGTCGCTGCGCGGACTCGGCCGTACTTGCTGAAATGCGACCGCAGCTCGACAAACTGTGCGCCGGTCAAGTCAACGGCGATCGAGCTCGCGTCGATGTTGGCCTGCGCGAGACTCGAGTCAATGTTGTTGGACCAAACGACAGTCCAGTCCTTTTTGAGTCCCTCGTCTTCGTATGCCGCCACGGCGTCTTCGCGGCACACAAACCGCACAAACCACTCATTGTCGCGAAACTCTTGATAGTTGGGCAGGTACCTAGCTTGCGACGCTACCTGCATGGCCTCGATTTTGCCAAACACCCTCAGCTGCTGCTTCAACTCAGCCTGGAAATTAGCTACCTTTCACGAACAGAAACCTGTAAAACTTACCTTTGGCTTTGCAACGCTTGTACCCTTCTTTCGCGGCGACAAGAAGATGGTGCGATGGATCTTGGCCCGCTCGCAACGAATCGGCCGGTTGTTGAGCATGGCGCCCTGTGTCCTTTCCAACGCCAAAATGGCATGCTTTTCTTTAGAATACTGGACAAACGCATAGAACCGGTTATAAAAGTCCTTGTTCACCTTGACCTCTACTGGAGGGATCCTGGTGCGCTAAGGCTGGTTAGAAGCGTAGATGAATCATGGGAAGTAACATACCTCTGAAAAGAGCTGGTAAAGATCGGCTTTATGGGCACTTGAAGACAGGCCATTGTATAGACTGCATGTTAGAAAAGTCATTTAGTAAACCCTGTGGTACACTTACTTTCCAACAAATAGACAGGCGTTTGCAGGCTGCCTGTCAACTGTCTGACGGGTCGGTGATGCTTTGGGCGACGAGCTGCTGATTGGCGACTGGATACTAGAGGAAGGGCTTGTCCCTGAAAAGTCGGACTGGGTCTGATCCTGTTCAGTGCTAGCACTGTTGAGCCTTTGGCCGGCTTGCAAGAGCTCCAAGTCTAATGTTGTTAGAGGTTGAAAAGTCAACAAGGCACCTGGACTTACTGTTATATGAGTGCGACATGATGAAAGGTAAACAGCGCACAATTGTCAAGGCGGATCAAGGGTTTGTAAATTGTGGTTATTTGGAAACTTTCCAAAGTATAGCCAAGTCGAAGGACTTTTATACATGTTCAGCTGGTGTTACCATGGTGTCGACGTTTGTTGTGATTTGAAATTTCAAATGGCTGGACATAAGAGCCCGGATTTGTTTACATTTACCTGCTAGTGTACTGCTCACGTTTTATCTGCAGTTTCAAAGTGCGTGTTTGGACATTTAGGTCTCGTTGATAGCGCTTGTTTGTTGTTTGATGTTTGGCCGTGGAGGTGAGGGCCCTGAAAAACAAGCCATGGGAAAACTCGTTCGACGGTGGCTGGCATTTATAAGAAAACTGAAACAAAAACATCTAGTGTTTACTAAAAATGAAAAACTATTGAAACTGGAATTTTGGAATGGCTTTTCATTCACAAGTACCTGGAGGTTGGGTTTTGTGGAGAAGAAGAAACGGCTTAACGGTGTTTCAGGTACAATACACCCCGGCTCGCGTATCACAAGAATAAATCACAACAACAGGGAATATTGTGATTTATGAAGTTGTTTACAAAAGCAGGCTAGCTGGAGGACGAGACTTCAAACATATGGATGAGCACGTGCTGTAGATAGGTTGTTTACCAGTCCCTGCTCAAGAACCGATTTGAGCATTGTTTAAAATCTTGTTACATGACAAGTTGTACCGTGATGGAGTAAGATAGCTGCTTTCAAATTTTATGCTTAATTCTAATATACTACCTACCTACGAAGCGCAGTAGCTTGAAAGTTTATCGTGCTAACGTTGGCATGTTAAGATTGAAGATTTGAAAAATCACTTGCCTAGGGCACAAAGGACGAGCTTTAATATAGTAATGACCATAGAGCAAAGCTACCTGCTATTGAATGAACTTGTAGATTAACAATGGATTCGGCTTGGTTTCCTAATGACTTCTAATGAGTATTCTTGTAGTTGTTCGTTCAGCCGTTGAGGCCGTTGACACTTGTCATAACGCGACGCTTCAAAATTGTAACAACGCAGGCCGTGTTGATGTTACCCCATTCCAGCCAGTGCAGGAACCACACACACTTTTTAGATCTCAGGGACCCATTCCAGCTGTATCGATAGCTGGTCGGTCTGGTCGCCGTTCGAGTTCGCCGTGCAGGGAGCTTGGACGTGCCCAATATTTATTACTTTCCCAATTAGGAAACCACTTTCTGGCACCACGCGAAAAAATTAATCACCGCGATCGAGTTGCCCGTAAACAGGGCCCTTTTATTTCTGTTCGCGGTTTCCCTTTGCATTCCTTTCTACTCCTTCTTCTCGCTACACTATTTTGCATTTCCCGCTGTTTAAATCACCTCCGTTGTTGACTTTGCCTGGCCAGTTGAAAGTCGCACTTCTGCATTTACCTTCATCGCTTCTGCATTTCCAACCTTTTTGCATTCATTTACACCTTTGCTTAGCTTGAAATGACACCTTTGAATCCTCCAAGAACTCCGCCCAGGCGTTCGTACAATGACAGTCAACTTCTCACTCCGCCGACTCCTCGGTTCGCACCAATGGACGAGCCAGACTTCGTTCCTGGAAAGCAAAACAGCTTGCCGTTACCTCGCCCATCGACCGCTGCATCTGTGCTACCCATTACGCCAGAACAGACTCCACTACGCAAAAACAGACAGCCCAGGAGTTTGTTAGATGTGCCTCCAGTTTCGTTAAGAGGGCCTCCGCCGTCTGCTACTTCTACCGGCCAGAGCCACTCTGCCGTGCCACCCAAGATTGCACCCATGAAAACACCCCGACCAAAGATGGAGATTTACCATGAGCCCTCGCCCAAGCCAAGTGCACACTCTTTGCCGCACAGAAAGCCTTTCAGTCAAAGAATGTACGATAGCGACGACGTTTTCTCACAGCCTTCGGGCTCTGCATTTGACACTGCGGCCGAAAAGGGGATTGAAGCGACCACAGAACGACACCCATACGACAAACCAGATTTGAACGTACCCGGAATGTGGCATGTATTTAGAGGCAAGAGAGTATTTAGGCCATTTGCATCGGGGGTCTCACCGCTTTCTGACTACAAGCCGCGGGTTCTGTTTGGCCCAAAGCGAGACGGAGCTTCTTTGGAGATGAGCTGCTCGCCAATATCTGACCACAAGGTCACTGGAAAAGGCCTTGAAAACATGGACGACCCATTCATGAGCAGAATGACAAAGCCAAGCAGAATAGACCGGCCATCTACTCCAGAACTTGATTCTGAGAGCGAAACGGATCGTGAAGATGACGCTCCCCAGCAGCTCAGGATCCAGCGGGCAAAGAGACCGCTGAATCGCTCGAGCGCCCAGAACCCATTTCGCTAGAGCCGGACACTATATTTATTACCCCCACAACCGCAACCACAGCCCTGAACATCGTACCATATAAGTAAAACTCTACCTCTTCTAGAACCACTCGCTAGAACAATAGAATCTGTGCATTTTCCATCGTCGGTGCCTGAGCTTCGCGGTAGTTATCCTTCTTGGGGTTCTGGGAGCGTTTGGGCTTTCGCAGTGTGCCTGCTGACATAAGCATTGTTTTGATTAGGATTTGGAACGGGCGTTGTTGGCATTTACCTGCGCTCCAAGTCAATTCTTCTCGAAAACACCGGTTGGACAGTAAGGAAAACGAGCGTGCAGGTATAAGCAGCCATGCCGTCTTTTGCCGAGAGTTTTTGGTCCAGCGACTACACTACGGGTAGGTACCGAAGGATGCGACTCAATTGCCCCTGATTCCCGATTCAAAAGCTAACAAACGCGCGCCAGGCCTAGGAGTTGTGTTTGACAAACTTCGACAAGGATGTGTTGAGAACGACGCGCTACTGGCAATGGCCACGGCAAGAGCTGAAGCCGAGAACCAGTACGGCCAGCGACTACTAGAGATCAGACAGCACCATGCGCCCCGGGGGAAAATGGGGTTTGACTACGACGAAGGTGCCACAGTTCGTAAAGCGTTCGAGGGAATTGTGACAGAAATGGGTGAGGAAGGAAAGCACCACATCCAGGTCTCTGAAAACATTAGAGTCTTGGTTCTGTCACCTTTCAAGAAATGGGCCGAATCACACAAGGGCCGAGTCGACTTTAGCGCTGATTTCCTGAAATCAAAGCACAAAATCTACGAGCGGGAAGGAAACGAGGTACAGAAAATTCAGCGCAAGTATTTCAACAAGTGCAGACTTTTGGACGAAGCGAGAGAAACGGACGCTGAGGAAGCAACCGAGGCGACCCGAAAGTTATCTTTACAACAAACTCAAGACCAAGATCAAGATCAAGATGGCGAGGCCCAACCAAAAACGAGCGAAACAGGAACCGAAACTACCCACGATACAGCCGAAGCCATGTCAGACGAGGACGACGAGCCAATGGAACTGGCCGACAGCGTATTTTCTGCCCAACAAATCAAGATGCTGCTACGCAAGATGTTGACGGAAATACCCCAAAAGGAACTCAAAGTGCCAATTATGGGAACGTATGAGCATGTATCGGTCGGATCGGAAATTGTTGCTTGGCTGCAATCAAATGTCACCAGCGGAAGTATGACAGTAGCTGAAGAATTCGGACAGGATCTAGTCAACAACGGACTTTTGCGCTTGGTCGGCCAGGTAGGTAGCAAGTTTGCCAACTCCTCTGTTTTGAACTACCAATGGAAGAAGCTTGCCTTTCACAAGGCTGGGCTAGAAGAAAAGTCGGTCCAAAAAACAAACAACTTTTCTCCATTTGTTGGCGAATACCTGTCAGGGACATTAAACAGCTACCTCAACAACCCACACCCCGACGAAACACCCATTCAAAGGCTTACGAGAGAAGTGAATGAGCTTGACACCAAGTACAGGGACGCAGTAGTCAAAATGGACAATGCTAGATGTACATTGGAAGAAGCTATTTACGAACACCTTGCCTTTATGGAAAGATGCGAAATGGACAGACTAAACGCCGTCAAGCATGTCTTTTTGGACTTTTTGGCCAGTTTGTCCAACGTTGTTCCTTCGATTCAGGCCTCGGTAGACAAGTACTTGCTGTTCCAGGAAACTGTGATTCCAGAACGCGACTTGCTTTATTTGGTGGAGAATTACAAGACGGGTGGATTTGTGCCCCGTGTGACCGTTTATGACAATTACTACAGCCCCGCTGAGGGATGGACATTTGGCGTTGATTTGGAGTTACGGTGCCGCGGAGATGGAAAGCGTTTGCCTCAAATCATGTCAAGCACGCTTCGCCACTTGGACAATGAATATCCAGTAATGGAAAATGACGAAGTGAGACTGGCTGTGTGGACTGGTGAAGTATCTCTTAAGGACGTGCATGCCTTGCGCCGAGAAGTCAATGACGGCAAGCCAGTTGAGGAGAAAACGTTGCAAAAGTATCCAGCTGGAGTCGTAGCAGGTGTGCTGAAACTTTACTTGCGAGAACTCCCAGACTCGGTGGTCCCTAGCAAATTCTACGACACAATCAAACTCATTTACTCGGAACATGGTAATGACGAAGACCCCAGCACTAGAATCCGACAAATCCAGGCCACGTTTGGTCAAATGCGGCTGTCTCAAATTGCAGTTTTGGATGCACTTACCAAACATTTGGCTCGTCTCATGGAGATTGCAAACCCGGGTCAAGAGTACCGCGACAAGCTTGCACTTGAGCTGGCGCCTTGCATTTTACAATCCCGCCACCAAAGCAGTTTGACGCTCAATGACCGTCACCCACAACGGCTTGTGCACGACCTCATTGAGCACCGCAAGGCCATTATCTCCGAGCTCAAACGGCATACGTCGACAGGCAGCTCTCGCGCGAGTAGCATGCGCAGCATTTCTACTAGCAGCGTGTCGTCAGTTCGACCATTAAGCCATGCCTCGACTACGCTGGGTATGGACTCTGACATTTACAGCCGGCAACCAGTCCAACGTGGGCCTGTGCCTCGAACCCTGGACCCAGGTTCAATGAAGGTGCGGGGTCCCCGAGCAGAGACGTCGCTAAACAGCAACAACAGTGTGGCCAACGCCGTAAAGAACTGGAACGAAGGTGCTGTTGAATCCGCAGCACCTGCACCTGAGCGCGAGGGACTGAGCACTGCGCCCTACTCTCGCAAGGGAGTTGAGCTGACCGATGGCCGTCCCATGTCAGAAAGCCCCAGCCCGCCACCTGGCGACGCCGGCAGCGACGAGTTTGTAGACGCCGTGGCAGCGTCCATCCCCCCGTCCAGTCCCAGCGGCGCGGCTCGTCACGGCGAGGTTCTGACATCGAGCCCACTGAGTACGAGAAAAACGGGCTCGAAAACAGATGAAACGGACTCGGACGACGAGCCGGCAATAACGCACGTGCAAGCCACCCCCACCATGAAGTAAGTGTATGGACTAGGTATATAAAATCTTGGCTGGTGATGTATTTTTCGTTTTTGTGTTTATTAAAATATTTCATAACTCTGAAGTAAGTGTATTTGTCTAGTTAGTTTATCATCATCATCACCGATGTAGGGACAAACCTCCGCGGCAATTTGAAATTCAGGAGCCACCAACCCTTGGCAAGCAAAAACAGGTGCACATTCAATTTGATCTGTGCTTTTGAAATTCTTCAGGAGGCGATTGTTCAGGTTCTTGGTTTTGTCAGTGGATTTGCCGCGGGGCGGCCAAACTGCCAAAGTTCTGACTTGTGCCGGAGTAGCCCGCGTCGCTGCTCCTTTCTAGCTGGAAACCCCAGAGACCGGCATTAACCGTGGATTTTGCCAGGCCGTCGCCTCAGATTCCGTGCCTCGCTGAAGTTGTGAAATTTGCCAACGGAACACCCGCCAGGTTATCGATTCGGCATGGTGCTGGGGTGAGCTTGCGTTCCTATTGGCTGGGACCGGATCAGATAAGGTCTCAAAGAGGCAAGAGTGGAAAATCACGGGTAAATGCCAGATTGGGGTTTTATCAGATCCCCGACGTTTTGCAAGCAAAGCCAAAAGACCAGGAGAGCTATCGCGCTCAATGAAAAGACGGCCGTGGGCTCCAGGACAGCTAGTGGGACTCGCATGAACTGGCCTGAAACGCCAACTGATCTAATGCCTTGTGCTAGTCAGAATCCCCAGTTGTTTGGTGTTTCACTCGAGGCTCCAAGGTTTTCAGTGCACTGGCAAAGCACAACGGCCAAAACGTTTATCCGCCAATCAGATCGCAGCGCTCCGTTCAGCCCCGGGGCCCTAGCCAGCCCTGCATCCCACTTGGACGATCCATTCCTGGCCCAAACAGCTGCGTTGGCTCGGATAACAAGCACCTTAGACTTCGAGCATGGCTTGAACGTAGTGCCTAATGAATTGGTTCCAAATAGGGCCAACAATTGCAGCAGCGCCAGAAAATCCCAGCAGCCGAGGCGGGTTTGGGGGCGAGCGCAAGCAAACTTATCGATAGAGCGCTGCTAGTGATAATGAAAGCCAATTTTTTTTTTTTTTTTTTTTACCCAGTATTTAATATCCGATAGACTCATTCCCTGGACGCTATATAAACAGCCCTCTTTTCCCTTGTTTCAATTCTCTTTTCTTCTCTCTTTTCTCTGTATCTGTATAGACTTATCTTGCCCTCCATAACTATTTCACACAATGGTCCAGCCCAACGAGCCCGAATTCGAACAAGCCTACAACGAGCTTCTCTCCACCCTCAAGGACTCCACTCTCTTTGAGAAGCGTCCCGAGCTTGAGAAGGTCATCCCCATTGTCTCCATCCCCGAGCGCGTTGTCCAGTTCCGCGTTGTTTGGGAGGACGACGCTGGCAATGTCCAGGTCAACCGCGGTTTCAGAGTCCAGTTCAACTCTGCCCTCGGTCCTTACAAGGGTGGCCTTCGTTTCCACCCCTCGGTCAACTTGTCCATTCTCAAGTTTTTGGGATATGAGCAGATCTTCAAGAACGCCCTCACCGGCCTCAACATGGGCGGTGGTAAGGGTGGCTCTGACTTTGACCCCAAGGGCAAGTCCGACTCTGAGATTAGACGCTTCTGCACCGCCTTCATGGGCGAGCTCCACAGACACATTGGTTCCGACACTGATGTCCCCGCCGGTGACATTAACGTCGGTGGCCGCGAGATTGGTTTCCTCTTTGGCGCCTACAAGAAGTTTAAGAACACCTGGGAGGGTGTCCTTACCGGTAAGGGTCTCACCTGGGGTGGTTCCCTCATTAGACCCGAGGCCACTGGTTTCGGTGTCGTTTACTACGTCGAGAAGATGATTGAGTACGCCACCCAGGGCAAGGAGTCCTTTGCCGGCAAGACTGTCGCCATTTCTGGTTCCGGTAACGTTGCCCAGTACGCCGCCCTCAAGATTATCGAGCTTGGTGGTTCCGTCGTTTCTCTTTCCGACTCCAAGGGTGCCTTTGTCGCCAACACCGAGGAAGGGTTCACCCCCGCTGAGATTGCCGAGATTGCCGAGCTCAAGGTCGACCACTCGCAGCTCTCCAAGCTCGCCGACAAGTGGGCCAGCAAGTTCAAGTACATTGAGGGCGCCCGCCCCTGGACCCACGTCAAGGTCGACGTTGCCCTTCCCTGCGCCACCCAGAACGAGGTCTCTGGCGAGGAGGCCCAGGCCCTCGTTGCCAGCGGCTGCAAGTACATTGCCGAGGGCTCCAACATGGGCTCCACCCAAGAGGCCATTGACGTCTTTGAGGCCGAGCGCCTCAAGAACCCCAAGGGCATTTGGTACGCCCCCGGCAAGGCCGCCAACGCCGGTGGTGTCGCCGTCTCTGGCCTCGAAATGGCCCAGAACTCGCAGCGCGGCTCCTGGTCTACCGAGGAGGTTGACCAGCGCCTCAAGGAGATCATGGTCAACATTTTCAACAACTGTGTTGACACGGCCACTGAGTACTCGAGCGAGAAGGCTGACGCTTTGCCTTCGCTCGTCAAGGGTGCCAACATTGCTGGTTTTGTCAAGGTTGCCGACGCCATGCACAACCACGGTGACTTCTGGTAAACACGTTTATACCTAGAGGTGCTTTAGTGTTTAAAGATATAAATTATAAATGATGATAATGATAATAAGTTTTTCACAAGACATCAATGTTGCTCATTGTATTCCTAGTCTTCCCATTCTCTTATCGATAACGTGCGATCCCCACATTTCGGTTTTCGCCCACTCATCCCTTAAAATTTAAAGCTAGTACCAATTGACCTTCATGAATAAATTTTATTTATTTTTGTCTCTCCATTTATATTCTCCTTTTTAACTGAAAACAACAATCAATGATACATACACAAAACCCTGTACAAAAATGTGCCTAACGTTGATTGTTCAACTCGTTCCTAACCTTTTTTTTTTTTTTTTTTTTTCTTATCCACATATTCTAACATCATTTTTCATCTCATTTTGACTCCTTTCTAGCTTAAAGCCTGCTCTTGGTGGGTCTCGACAGCGGGTGTGCTTCAGTGTTGAACACAAAGTCATCAAGGCTGATCAAATCGGGGTCGCTGTACAAGAGGTAGGCGTACTTGAGTGTCTCGGCCATCCAGAAACTCTCGACCTCGTCCCGGAAGTTATGCTTGGTGCCCCTGTCGTCGCTGACGTCGTTGACGCCGCTGTAGCCCACGACCTTCTCGACGCCGCTGGCGGTGCTGTGGATTGCGGTGAGCTTGAGGATGGACGAGATCATGTCCCAGCCGCGGTCTTGCCACACGGGGTCGCCGCTGATGCGGTACATGTAAAAGACGGACTCAAGTGCTTCGGGCCGCATAATGTACTTGGCGTCCATGCGGATGAACGACCTGGGCATGTCGTAGTATCCGCTGACTGGCCATCTGCTGCCGCCCCGGCCGTCGTTCAGAATATCAACCTCGGGGGAAGTCAAGTACGTAGAGTAGGGCTCGCCCTTGGTGTCAACGCCCTTGGACTTTAAATCCTGCATGACGAGTTTTTCGCGCGCAACAACCTCCTTGTCAACAGTCTCAAACTCAAAAGTGCAAGTATCTTCCTCGCCAGCAGGGCATCTTCGCACGTGGAAATTTTCAGGCATGACACCGGTTCTTGTAGCATTGTAAGCCCACACACAGCCCTCCGTCAGCTTGGCACCAATCTCGACATCCTCAGGTCTGTCAAAGATCTTGCCGCCCATGGCGTACATGCCGCCCACAAAGCAAGACAAGTGGCTCATTTCGTTGTCTTCTTGCAGATAGTCGGGCGAGATTTGGATCTTGTTACCAACAAACAAAATGTCGGGGTCGCCTTCGACCTGGGGCTTGAAGACAAGGTGCTCGTTGACGGCCTCAATGAGACCAGTGTGGAGAGTCTTGTATCGTTCGTCAGCACCCTGCAACATCAGGTACTCCTTGGCGTAGTATTCATATGTGCTGTCTGTGAGACCGCCGACAGTGTACTTGGGTTTCGTTTTGGAATCTAAATTGTTAGTAAACGTTTCAAAAAAGCCATTAGACGTAAAGCGCAACATACCAGAAAATCTTGCAAGGGCAGGCTGTTCTTCACAGGCCATGACACTGCTTCGACCATTCTCAAAAACGTGAATGACTTTCTTCAAGTCTAAAGGAGTCTGGGCGGTTTCGTCCAAAGAAGCCTTTTGCGCCTTGGTAGGAACATCTTCAAAATCATACGACTTGGGTGCATTGGAAGCGGGTACTTCTTCGTCAAACTCTTCAGGCTCAGAGCTCTTGACAACAGGCATGTCTTCAAAATTCTCCTTGGTTTTAGGAAGCTTAACACCAAGGAGCTCATTTTCGTCAACGGCTTCGACAGCTGCCTTCTTTACAGGCTTGACATCTTTTTCAGTAGAATACAAGTCTGCGGGAGTGACAGCAGAGGCAGATGGTTTGGCAGCAGCCTGGGAAGAGTGCTGGGCCTTGAGCTCTTCGTCTTCTTCAACAACCACACCGGGCTCTACAGCAGCCTTGAAGGAAGAGTCAGACTTGGAGATCTTTGCACCTGCAGGCGTCTCAGTTTCTTCTTCTTCAGCAACGGCGGCAGCCTTGGAAGCAACCTTGGCGGGTTTTTCCGCCTTGGTGACTTCCTCTTCCTCGTCAGCGCCGGCAGCAACAGGTTTGGCAGGGATTTTGGGTTTGGCAAGCTCAGCCTCGTCATCGTCGTCAGGCAGGATTTCAACTCCCTTGGCCAACTGCTCCTTCTCCTCAAAATCAACCACTGCACGCTTGAACAACTGGGTTTCTTCATCCTTGAGACTAAGTGGTTTGTTGTTTCGGGATGCGCCAAAGTATTCATCGTCATCGTCGTAAATGTCGTCGGCGTCAAGGAAACTGCTAAGAGGATCTCGAGAAGACCGCTGCTTATTGGGTTTGTGGGGCTTACGAGGGTTGGCCAATGTCTGCTGCACTGACTCTTCCTCTTCTTCAGCAGCTTGTGCACTAGCGGGCAAGGGCGAGATCTTGCAACCAGATGCGTCTACCTTCTGGTCGAAAAGGTAAGGAATGTCGTTATTAGGAGCCATTTCGTAGATTGCAGTGGTAATGCGGTCAATGGCGTCAAAGTATGCACTGTTGCCAGTGAGCTGAGCCAAACGGGTGAATTCGACAGAAAGAGATCCGACTTCTGCAAAAGGCGAGGCAGAAGAAGCACGGTAGGAGTACTTTTGAGCAGTGTCAGACCACAAGAATGAAATGCGAGGCATTCTGTTGGGTGTGTCAAAGGCGCCCATTAAATTGTCGCCGAGCTCAATTGCCTTGTCAAGAAGAACTCGTTCCTTGGGAGAGGACAGGTCGTATGCTGAAAGAAGGCCACCGAGGTACCGAATCACAGTCTCAAACAATGGAATGTCTCTTCTGAAAGTAGTGGAAAAATCAATAGTCTTGACAACTTCAAGAGCCTCTGCAAACTCTTCCTTGAGGTCCATGATGATTAAAGTGTCAAGTGCATCTACCAAAGTGGCGGCCCAACCAGCAAAAGGGTCAATACCTTCGTTGGAAATGGGCTTGATTTCGTCGCGTCCCCATGCAAACTCCTTGTACTGCTTCCAAGAAACAACAAATGCCTCCTTGATGGTTGCAAGACGTTTTAGCCTTGCTTGCTCTTGCTCGCCAGACAGCTTGGTGAAAGTGTCAGCCTGGATCTTGGGGATCTTGACAGAAGGATCAGGCGTGGGGAGGGGAATGACACTCTTGACGGGGTGCTTGTCGGTTCTAGGAATCTTTTTGACACGGGGCAGCAACTCGAGGATTTTGTTCTTGATGGCCTTCATTCTTGTGCTGGGCTGGCTGCTGGGCACAATATCGAGGTTCAAAAAGTCTTCCTTGGAGGGGACTTGAAATTTGGCTCCACCGAAATTAGGCGAAAAGTCAGCGGCAATGTTGGACTCTTGTTCAGGGATTGGTGGGAGGGCCTCTTGTGCCTCCTTTGCTGGACCTTCCTTGGTTCCGAGTCCGAGTTTTGGCGGAGGGTCATTCTTCCCAGCGGGAGCTTTTGGCGAAGACGAGCCGCTTCCAGCGCCAGGAGGTTTGGGGGCGACAGCCAAGTTGTCGTCTTTCATTGAGTAGTCGGTGGGGACGTCGTCTTCCTTAAAGCCAGGCTTGTCGTTCTTGAAAGGCGGTGGATCAAGTGGTTTCTTGCTTCTCACGGGTACCTTGTCGACATCCACGTCGGGATCCTGCCCCAAGTTTTTCTTCTTGTCCGCGTCGGCAGGCGGCTTGGAGCCATCAATTTTTACATTTTCCGTCGAGGGAGGGGCGGGCTGGTGTTTGGCGGCGCCAGCTGGTCGTGCAGGGTCGTAGTCTTCGCTGGAGCCGGGGTTCGAGGCGGGCACTTGGACTGGCGATTTGACTTGTGGGGATGCGGATGACGAGTGGTGGAAGTGGTAAATCAATGTCACAAAGACAAAGATGAAGAATAGCTGGTACCGATACTTCCGGACCTTGTACGACAAAGGCACGGGCATAGTGGTAGCTTGTGAAAGGAGAGAGGAGGTGGAGGGTTGGAGAGAGGGAAAAAGGGAAACGTGTGGTCGAGCAAGAAGGCAAAAAGTGGCAGAAAATATTCTGATACAAGAAAACCCAAAAATTATCGAGGGATAAGGTGTAGCAGGGCGCGAGTACGTACGCCGGGTACTGGAAGTGTCATTACATGGGCAATCTACGCACGGAGAAGGTGTTCACATACAGTTCTACGTAGAATGATCCCCGTCGAGGGCCTGTTTGGCGACGCTGCTGTTTGGTGCCAGCGTGTATTATCACTGTATGCCTGCGCAGGACAAGCGAGGCCAGCCCGTCGAAGCGATACGGCCGCGAAATGAAATTTTGAAAATCACGAAAAAAATATTGAAATAAATCAAATCAACTGAAATAACGAGAATGAGACCAAGTACCACTAGCAGGCGTCGCACTGGCTCGCAAGACTGGGCCCAGCAAGTTCTCGTCAAAACACGCTGCCGTGGCATTGGGGCAGGTTGGCAGGTGCTGGTGCTGGTGTCCGCTAGCCAACTTTATTTCAGTGCTTAAACCTGGCCAAACACCAACGCCAACAAAGCCCAATGAACTGCATGCCTTAAGAACTTAGTAGGTAAGTAGTATCCGTGACCATACTACTCGCCTCTGTTCTTCACTCATGGGCAGCCATTTCTGGTGAGCTTTGGCATTCTCGCTCGCGTCTGCTTGTTATCGTCCACCACCACACCACGCGTTTCAGTCTGGCTGGTGCGGCTAACCACGCAGTGGAACAAGGAACCCACCGCAGAGCAATCCACGAGCCCAGCCCAAAACAACTTGACAACCCAATAACTTCTTCTTACCAACGTTGTTAATTCGGGGTGCTAAGGCTCGAGCTGACACTCAGGCAAGACCCCCTCCACTCAAGTCTTACACTGCTGTACTGTCTCAAGAAAACCCAAGACGCTGGGTATATCACGTGATGCTATATTCACGTGACCGATTGGCGTAGAAAGGTAGACCACCGGAGAGACCTGAACTACTTGTTAAGCTCTTTTACTGCTATTTGGTATTGAGAGTAGACTCATTTGGGTGTATTGTGTACATGTTAATAGCCTACTTCATGTTTCATTTCCGGAAATGTAACGGAGACCAGGCACTTATAGGCACTTATTGGTGGTGTGGTGGTCGGTGGCGATCTCAAAGCTAGACTTGGTAACTCCTGGATGGTATGTAGGAGCCATACCAATTTCATTGTCCTTTGCGACCTGGATAACAGAGTTCTTATCGAATCCATAGTAAACTTTGCTTCTGTGAAAGACCCAGTGGTCTGAACTCCTCGCCGAGTCTTCCCTTGAAGTGGCTCTTACACAATGAGCGCCCATACACCCATGCCCACCGCCGACGTCAACACCGCCATGAGCAAGTTGACCTGGTTATTCGTCAGCAAGTCCAACTTGCCCGACACAACCTTGCTCTTGCCCGCGGCACCACCGCCTTGCAGCGGCCCGCCGCCCTCGGCCTCAATGATCAGGCCCTTGTCGTTCACGACCGACTTTTGAAACACTGCGCCCAGCAGCGAATCAAGCAAGCTCCCAAACAGGCCCAGCCCGCTCATCAACACAATAAAGCCCGCCCGGGATGCCAGCGTCCAATGATCCGGGCACAATGGCGTGAAAACCATTGCCAACGTGCCAATGTACGCACCGGCAGCAAGTGCCACGCCGAGGCCCAGGGGGGAAACGCCGCCGTTGGTGCCCTTGGGGCAGGGCTTGAGCGTCGTGATGAGAATGGGCTGCTGTTGTGATAAGATGCCCAGCTCCGAGGACCACGTGTCGGCCGTCACCGCCGCGTACTGCGCAACCACGCCCATCACCAGCACATTATCACTCCAGCACGATCCTTCACCACTGCTGGTAGACAGTGTATACCAGTGCGCGAGGATGAGCACGCTAGCTACCATCGAGTTCGCCAGCACCTGCACATGCGTCCTCGCGCCCTCCCCGCCTTCTCCCTCTGTCTTACCGTCCTTGCCCGCCGACACCGTCAGCTTCGCCTTGATCTCGGCTTTGAGTTTAGTGAACCTGCTGCTGGGCAGGTAGAACCCCGCGAGGAGCACAAACATGACGAGCCAGGGATGCAGCGTGTGCACAAGCCCCGTGGCGATGGAGGCGGCAATGCCGAGCGGCGTGAGCGACTTGCTCTTGTAGGCGCGGAGGGCGAGAAGCAACACGAGAAGGTGCCGGCCGTATTGAAGTACTGCGTTGGTCATTTTGCTTGAAAAGATCTTAATGGAAAGATTGGCGAGTTGGAGTTGGGCCCCTTGTTCCTCCAAGGTTCAGAAAGGCTTAGCTTCAACGTCGTGATGACAAAGACAAGCTAGCTTTGATGACTAAATATTTTATTGCGTTATTTCGTCTTGTTTTAAGCCCGGAAAAGTAATAACTTGTTGTTCAATTGATGCTATACTTGTAACTAATGACTACTCTTCAATAGACTCGGTAGTAATAATGGCGCAGCTGTGCCATCCGCCGGCAGCAATAGCCAACACTTTGCCTGATCCCACGTCAACCTCCAAGGGTTCAGAAACAACCAGGTCTCTACCCTCGCGGTGACCGCCAAGGGCCAGCACTTTTTCCTGGGGGCCCAGGCCCAAGTCTCCACAGTTCATGCTTTCGCGTCCCCAAGCCAAGAGCTTGCCACCATGTAGGAGAGCCAAGAAGTGGTGGTCGCCAGTGGCAACACTGAAACAGCCTGCCTTTTGCAGTTTGGGGATGACCTGTGGGGTTGTGGAAGCATTGATGGGACCCTTGCCAATGAGAACATGGTCATTGTTCGAAAAGGCAGCAAAATGGTGGTAGCTTCCAGAAAGCTTGACAAACCTGGCCTTCGTCTTCGATTCCGAGTCGCCAGTTGAAAGACTGTCAAGCTCGTCCAAAAACAGCTTGAGCAGCTCACGGGACTCGGTCTCAATGGTAGTAGAGTCTCTGGTACTGATACTGTAGAGCTTTCCGTCAGACGTCAAGTAAATGAGAAAGTCTTCTCCTGCCATGAGATCGACAATGTAGTCGTCAGAATCGATAGAAGCATTAGTGTAAGGCACAATCACGGGCTCAACAGGTGCGGCCTTGGCTTCCTTCTTCCAAACAGGAATGTCTTCTTCGTAAACTGGCAGCTTTTGGTACCTGGTGTTATGGAACCAAACAGCGATTCCCACGTCCTCGATAAGAGCAGAGGAAAAGTTCCAGCCGGCACACAGCTTGCGCACGAGCTTATTGGGCTGGCCGTCGGTGTTGAATGGGAACTGGAGGCGGACACCGGCAGCCGCGTACATGTAGTCCCAAGTCCAAATGTTGTGAGCCTCGTCCAAAGCAAGCAAATGGCTTCTTCCTGTACTAATACTCTTGAACTTGATTTTTTGTTCGCTGTTGACGTCAAGAGGCTTGGGTTTTGCCAGCTCAGATGCAGAGAAAAAGTCAAGGTAGTCGATTTTCGTTTTCTCGTCCTTGGGCTCCTTGTTGGTGTTGTTATCGCTACTGCTCTGAGCCGCTGGCTGAGCGGACTCCGGATTCTCGGGAGGGTGGTCGACGCCGACGGCGGGTCCACGCAATGGTTCAACGAACCGTGGGATACGTGCATGCGGCAAGGGCCCTCTCGGGAAATGAAGTGGCGCATTCAAGTGGACCACGGTACCTACATGGCCCCCCGTTGTTGGAGGAATTCTTTCGCTCAATTGACCCATGGTGAAAATCTGGCCATCTCCAGTCAAGAGTGCAAACGAAAACCCGGCTCCAGCCACGTCCGACACAACGAGTTTCTTGAGTTGAGTCACAAGCTGGGGGATGCAAACGCCATTGAAGTTACTGATTGCCTCCTTGGGGACACTGTCACGCAGGTATCCCAGTCTGCCTCTGTCCAAGTTGCCCCACGTGAACATGCCTGCCCTTGAGCGCCACTTGTACATTTCGGGCCATTTGGTCGACGTGAACGGGTTGGGCTGGCCGCCAAAGGTTGCAAAATACAAGTCGTGCCAAACGGAGGGGTCTGAGGTGTAATAATTCAAAGTCCTGGAGGTGCAGGAGAGGTTGAATATATCCTTTGCCTCCAAGTGAGGGAAGATGCCGTCTACAAGGACGTCGTGCCCCACCGACTCGAGAGTAAAGTTGCTAGCATGTCAGTGTGGTGTTGATTGTGTGGGAGATGGAATGCTTACCTTGGCTGTGACATTGTTAGCAATGAGGGTATACTGCTGCTGTTCAAAAGCGTTTCGAGGTCTCTTGACGGTGCAATGGCAGTTTAAAAGAGGCACAAGATGGTTGATAGCAAGAGGAACAATCAAATGACGCTGGCCTGAGTTAAGGCACGGCTCTGGGCCCATCCCAGCCGTGCTTGTAATCTGTGTAAGTAATCAGCTTAGTAATGCTGACACATGATTATGTACGCCATTGTCACATGAAAAAAAGGGCGCGCGCATAAGCGAGGGTCATTTCTGTTGGTTCTGTTGGGGAGTTCATGCCCGCGCACTTGACCAGAGATCACGCCCAAAATGCCCACTGCAACAGCCTTTGCGATGGCGGTCTCGCTTGGGTTCGCTTGGATTCGCTTGGGTTTGGCGGTGCGGGCAGCGGCGCAACGGTCTGTTCCGGTTCCGGGGTCGCGGGTGCAAGCTTTGGAAGCCAGGGCTAGGGCGGCTTTGTGCTTGGTTTCGAGACTAATTCTGGGGCTAATTTTGGGACTGGTTTCGGTGGGCACGCGCCAGGAAAGGAGGCAGCGCAGATTTCCAGACCAAAACGCCAGAAAAAAAAAAAATAATTTTTATTTTTATTTTTTTTATTTATTTCCTACGCCAGCACCAAGCTCAGACTAACTGCTTCTTGGACTTCCTGTTTACATACCTCCCCCATTGTTTGCACTTGTCTCAAAGACCAGAGGCGCGAAAGAAGAATCACTACAGTGCACGTGCAGTTAGAACCCCGGTTTCCCATACCATCTGAATCAACAACTTGAATCCTTGCGTGGCATTTACTCCAGCGACCGTTTTGCCTCCAACAGCACTTTTTCCACTATTTATTTATTCTCCACCAGCAGCAAGCTCATACAATGGACCCAGTTCTGGACAGCAGCGACATGACCGACTTTGACTCAAAAACTCTGTCCTCCACTCCGTTGGCAAAAACGCCTGCGACGCGTTCTGCTGAATCCCTGTCTGAGATTAAAACCGCCGTCGACAAGCTTGCACAACACACAACGGGTAATGCCAACCTCGTGCAGCACGAGTCTCAAAATTCTGATAACTCTGACGACGACGACGACGACGACGACGACGACGGAACGCTAAACTCCTCGCCTGCAGACACAGCACCCTCGACTCCACTTCCTGGCCTGTCCGACCACTCGCCCCTGTTCAAACTGAAAAACGCCGCCTCGGCAAGCCCATCCAGTATATCGAGCATGTCCGGGCTCACACTCCCCTCACACAAGGCCTTTGGCAAGCTCATCCACAAGCACGAGGTCCCCCGTAAAGTCTTTCACAGCAGTATTGGTTTCTTAACCCTGTGGCTATACACGCAAGGCGTGGTTCTGGCCCAAGTGACGCCAGTACTTCTTGCCGGGTTCATTATCATCACAACATGCGACTACATTCGGTTCCGCAACGACGAGTTCAACAAGTTGTATTGCAAGGTCCTTGGTCCGCTCATGCGCGAAAAGGAGGTCAACACTTATAACGGTGTCATTTGGTACCTGCTGGGTCTTGTCATTGTGTTTAGTCTCTTCCCCAAGGACATTTCGCTGCTCTCTGTCCTGCTCCTCAGTTGGAGCGACACCGCGGCCAGCACAATTGGCAGGGCCTACGGCCACCTGACCCCCAAGTTTGGCCGCAAGTCCCTTGCGGGCTCGCTCGCATCCTTCTCCATGGGCGTGCTCAGCGCGCTCCTTATTTACAAGCACTACCTCCCCAAGTACAGCCACGTCAACGTGCCGGGGGACATTATGTGGTCCGAAGAGACCTCGAACATTGGCTTCCCACTGCTCGTGTTTCTGATTGGCCTTATTGGTGCCATCTCTGAGGCAATTGACGTGTACGACATTGACGACAACTTTACCATCCCCGTCTTGTCGGCCATTTTCGTCTGGGGCGTGCTAAAAGTTGGACAAAAGGCATGAGCCATCACAACCATAAGAACAAAAAAAAAAAAAAAAAAAAAAACTACGAGTTTAGTGTGAACTCGACTCTTTAATTTTGCATGATCAATCGTGATCCAAGAGGCATCTGAATATATAATATTTAAAGTATCAGTTTAAAAAAAAAATGGGATATTAATTAATCGTTCCATTTTCGACGCCTCGGTAGGGGCACTGTTTACATAATTAATCTAACACGATAGAAAAAATTGAAATCGATGTTTGCATTCATTGCTTCACCGCTCAACGCAGACTGCGCATTTACGCAAGGAAACTAGGGAAAACCCGTTCGGGAAAACCCAGCTCAGTGCTGCGGAAGAGTTAGGCTGCTGGTTTGGGCCTGCCCCTGTGTTTGGGTGCCCGCGAGGTGACTGAAGAAGTTTCTCAGTCTGTCCAACCCCCCAGCTG
>JAJMHN010000198.1:0-23661 GCA_030566025.1 Geotrichum cucujoidarum
CCCCGCCTCCTCTGGCGCTGTCTCCAGCTCTGCTCCTGCCTCTTCTGGTCCTGCTTCTACTTCTGGCCCCGCCTCCTCTGGCGCTGTCTCCAGCTCTTCCCCTGCCTCTTCTGGTCCTGCTTCTACTTCTGGCCCCGCCTCCTCTGGCGCTGTCTCCAGCTCTGCCCCTGCTTCCAGCGTTGGCACCGAGACTGTCACTGTTCCTTGCTCCGGCGAGGCTTGCAAGCACACCAGCACTGGCGTTCCTCCTGCCTCTACCGCTACCTCCCCTGTGACTTCTGGTCAGGTTTCTTCCTCCACCACTCCTTCTGGTCCCGAGACTGTTACCGTGTCCTGCACTGAAGAGAAGTGCAAGCTCTCTTCTGTCACTGTCACTACTGGCGTTCCTGCTACCTCTTCCGGCGTCCCTGCCACTTCCTCTGGCGTGGAAACTGCTTCTACTCCTTCCGGTCCCAAGACTGTCACTGTCACCTGTACTGAAGACAAGTGCCATCTTTCTACCGTCACTTCTGGCGTTCCCGTTCCTACCTCTGGTGTTGTCACTGTCACTGTCTCCTGCTCTGGAGATGAGTGCAAGCCTGCCACCACTGTTGTCCCCGCCTCTTCTTCCCCTGTTGCTCCTGGCACTTCTACTCCTGTCGCTCCTACCGGTGAGACCACCACTCCTGCTCCCGGTCCTGAGACTACCACTGTCTCCTGCTCTGGCGATGAGTGCGTTGTTTCCACTGTTGTTGTCCCTGTGACTACCGCTACTGAGGTCGTCACTGTTCCTTGCAACGGTGAGGACTGCCACCGCACTTCTACCTACTACACCACCTTGGTGTCCACTGTCAGCAGCAACGCTAATACCCCTGCTCCATCCTCTTCTGAGGCTGTTGAGACTCCCCAACCCAACCCTAGCGGTTCCTCCTCCAACTTCCACTTCACGACTCCTGCTGGCTCCAGCACTGTGGCCCCCACTGTGGTTCCTTCCAGCGGTGTCCCCTCTTCGCCTGCACAGGCCAACAGTGGTGCTCACGTCAAGGCCACTTTCTTCTCTGGTGCCGTTGCCGCCATGGTTGCAGTTATGGTCATGTAACCTAATTTTTAATGCCCTTTTACCAAAACAAAAATATTTAATATTTTAGATAGATCAATCTTAATTTCTTAATTTTTTTTTCAAATTCTCTTTCAAATCCAAATACTCTTGTGTAGTTTGAAACCAAACACTTAATGAAGTAGTTAGATGCAGGATATAAAAACAGTTGGCGTTGATCATAATAAAAGCCTTTGGCTTGCAGAGTACGTAGCTACGTTTATTTTTCAGGCTTGATAGGCCTGTCTGATCGCATAGGCGTCGATGAAAATGTGCGACACAATAGATATGGACGTTATGAAAGGCCGCACTGTGAACGAAAAGTTTTTTAAATTCTTGAACCTTTCAGAGTTCATGAAAATAGTAAGGCAATCATCCTGCGACCGCACTGGCGTCGTCAAGTGCCCATATATGCTCTTGAGTTTAGGACAGGTGCCCTGAGGCGACACTGCCCATTTCAATTGGTCAAAGTCAATGGAAGCCTTTGAAAACTGGCATAGTGAAAGTGTTTGCAGGTTTGGATGCGGCCTTGTTATAATGCTTTCCATTTTGAGGTGGTGGCCGTAAAACTCTAGATTTTCAATCGAGTCTGCTATCGGAAAATATTCGCTTACCTCTATTTCGTCGCTGGGGTCAAGACTACATAGTGCCAAGTTTGTCAAACGTGGGTTTGAAGCAATAAGTCTTCGTATGAAGGGTGCAGAGTCTTTTGTGGTATAGACAATCAGAGACTCTAGGTTTGTAAAAGGTGCTGGTATGTCGAGATCCCCTTCAGTCTCTGTAGGATCTTTCAAGGTCAAATCCAATGACGTTACTGAATCGTATATTTGTGAATTAGGAGGTATGTTGCGGAACATTTGGACTCTTGCTCTCAAGTATTCGACGCTTGGAGGTATTTGCCAGGTATTTACACCCGATGGTATTGCAAGCTCCAACCGCCGCAGCTGGGTGAGCTCGTTTACAGCAAAGCTAATGGCCGAAAGCGGGGTCAATGCTTCAGGGTGTATTCCTCTTGTAGACCATGAACATGAAACAGAAAGAAATTCAACAGAAGTAAGATGCTTCAGTGGTTCAATCACTTCTTCCATGTAGAAATAGCTCTGAAAGCGAAGAGTTAGGCTTTTCACGAGCAACGTCTTGGTATTAGCCGAGTCCCTTAGAAACGGCAACTGGCGAGATTTTTCCGAAACTTTGAGATATAAGTTGAGAACAATTGGACTTTCATACTCTCGTATACCGCCAAGCAATGTGTTCACCTCGTCTTTAATCTCGCCGCGGACTTCGATCGTCATTTCACGGAGAGACGGCATGGTCTGGGGTGTCACATATTGTGCTGGAAACGCTGAATAGTTAGTCGAAAGTATCAAGAGCAAGTGCTTTATATATTTGAGAGCATTGTGGTTGAAATGTCGTCTCATATTGTAGCTGCATAAAAAGTTAGACGTCGTAAACGAACAATGGGTTCTGTATAAAATTACTTACTAGAACTTTGGCGGACCGTTGATTTTGTGCAAGAACGAGGTACTGGGGACTCTATTTGAAGCCATCAAGAAAGGCATAAAGGCGACCCCTTCTCGCCAGTTCTCTGGGATGTCCTGGCCGTAGACATTGTATAGTAGCGGCTTTACAATCGTATCGAACCGGCGACACGTGTGTGCAAAGGCAAGCAGCTCTTTTATTGGCGTCAGCGAGTTCCAGTTGTTGCCCTTGATGTAGACGACTGAGGACGAGTTGGACCATATCAATTGCTGGACAATGGACTGAATGACCTCGGTCGGAAGCAAGTCGAGATGCATTTTTGGTTGTTGATCAATTTGTAAGAACAAGGAAAATGTGGAGAAGCGTTAGGTTCCAACTTCGAATTTCCGCAGTTTTTATCAGCAAAACTTATCGCACGTGACCACACTGATGTCTGAGACAGTCTGATCAAGCAAGGGCATTGTTTGTATGCATAATGAATTGATTTTTTTATAAAGCTACATGAGTCGTATATTTGTCAAGTAAACCTGTCGCGCAATTCAGAGACCTGAATTACCATGTTTGACGGTTCCATGGTCAGTCTGCGAAAGAAGGGCTCGACTATCAACGCATATTGTTTAATGTTCTCGTCCAGCTCTGCGTCGGTGAAAATAGAGCGAACATCCTTGGCTCGGAAATACCCCTTCATGGTTTTCAAGTTGGGCAGATTCCCTGTAGAAGACAATTCGCGGGTAAGACTTGACAGGTTGGCAGACTGTGGGAGGAATGTAAAGCCAGTGAGATTATGCAGGTTTGGCCATGCTAGCGGTACAACGTCTTCGACAAGAAGTTTGAATCCATGGAATTCAATGTGTTGTAAATGCGATATGAATGGATGAAATATGTGAGGGCTTGGCACGTCATGAGACTGCAGGTTGCACAGTCCAATCGAGGTCAAGCTTGGGTTATTTTTGACGACTCGCTCAATGAGCGGAATAGAGTTATTGACAACACCTATAAAGTACACCGACTCAAGTCTTGTGAATGGAACCTCATGCTGGAAATCTAAAATTTCGTCTGTAGTCGTTAGATCCAGTGCCACATGCCTAATCGTGTCAAACATGGATAGGTTCGTAGGTGCAACTCGGAAAAGACGAATGTTGAGAAAAAGACGGCGCAAGCTAGGTGGAAGATGCCATACAAATTCCTTTTCTTTGACTTCAGGTTCTAGATAGTCTAGATTAGATAGTTTGTGGAGATCCTTGCTGAAAGCTGAAACGTCGTGGTACCGGCTGGGTATAAATCCTGAAATATCACCCACATCTGCCCGCTCTATAGTCAACTTTTTGAGGGATGTGAGACTCAATATCGGTTCAATCAGAGGGCTAGGTACTAATGACATCCAGTATTTAAGTCTCAGTGTAACAACCTTAAGGTCCCAGTACTTGTTGGCCCGGTTAAGAACTGGCAGTGCCTCCTCATTGCCAAAATCAACTTTGAGGTACAAATGAAGTGAAATCTTGTTCGGGTAGAACTCGATGCTTTTCATAATGTCCCGTTCTTCTACTGAGTTGGCCTTTTTTTTGACATCGAGGGACAGCTCCTTGAGTTGTGGCATATGTTGAGGACGAGCAAACTTGGCTGGGAACACTTCTCCCTGCTCAGGGATGACAAGCATCAAATGTTGAACGTGCACTAAAATGTTTTTGCTCAGCTCTCTGTTTTTCAAATTGAAACTGGCCTTGTTAGTGAATCAGCTTTGCAACCCACAGTACAGACTTGTCACTTACTAGAACTTGGGATCCTCTTGTTGCCGGTGCCAGAACGAGAACTCTGGTAAAATGTGATGTCGAAACGGCATAAACACCCTACCTGAGCCATATCCTTCAGAGAGGTTGTATCCTAGAGTCTTGTACAGTATCGCATTCACCACCGTTTGTAATCGTTTCGAAGTGGCAGCCAGTGCTTGGGCGCTGACCTGCGACGTGACCGGGTTCCAGTTATCCAACCGAACTGGGCGCCCTTTTCCAGCCTCTAAATAGATCAGACATTGGACTATATCTCGGAGGAGCTCCGTGGGTAGCGTCTCCAATGCCATTGGAGAAGGGTTGCAAGTTGGTAAGCGAAACGATGGCTGATCCCGTCTTTACTAATCCAAATAGTCACATGACCTGTATAAGTATGCGCGGCTGAAGTATCAATAAAAATCGAGCAACAATATTCACAAGGTCAGGACTCGGATTCAAGCGACCTCAGTAGAGGAAAATTCATGCGAATGCTTTAAAAAAAAAGAGTTTGAGACATTCAATACTTTCTGGGATTATAGTTGACTTTTGTTGTTGGTTCTGTAGTAATTTTGAGATTGGTGTTACAAGTAAGAGAACTGGAAGAATGAATTCGATATTTCAATGAATTAG
The DNA here is from genome assembly GCA_030566025.1 of Geotrichum cucujoidarum. Taxonomy (NCBI): domain Eukaryota; kingdom Fungi; phylum Ascomycota; class Dipodascomycetes; order Dipodascales; family Dipodascaceae; genus Geotrichum; species Geotrichum cucujoidarum. The sequence goes on from JAJMHN010000198.1 coordinate 4,951, forward strand.
AAGAAAGTGGTAACTATGTATTTAAATTTTATAGACAAGAAATTTATATAGAAATTATGAAAAGAATTTTTTTTAAAGTTTCGCCGACTAGATCAAAAGAGCACCGAGGGCGGCAGCACCGACAAAGACACCAGCGGCGAGGCTGTTGGCGCCACCCTGGGAAATGGTAGTGGCAGACTCATTTGCAGCAGAGCTGGCACCAGCAGAGCTGATGACTGAAGTTGTCATGGTAGCGGCAGTAGTGGTTGCAGCAGAGCTGGCTTCCTCGTGGTCATGATCATGGTCATGGTCGTGGTCGTGCTCGGCAGAAGATGTAGGAGCAGCAGTAGTGACCGTCGCGCTTGCAGGAGCGGCAGAGGAGCTGGTAGCAACACTGTCTGCGGTGGTGTGAACTTCCTCTTCATCTCCCTCAACAATGTAGTAAACGTGAGCTTCACCGTTGGCACAGTGAACTTCCTCGCCGTGGTTGTGGCAACCGGTGTAAGAACGGGGAGCGTCGGCGGTGTTGGTGGGAGCAGGTGAAACGTAGCCCTCACCGCCGCTGTTGTCAACACAGAACTGGGTAGCGCCATGGAAATTGCAAGCAGTGATCTCGGTGATCTGTGCCATGGCGGCGCCAGCAAAGAGAGAGGTGGCAACGAGAGAAGAAAACTTGGAGACCATTTTGTGTGATTATTGAACGATTGACTGAAGGGAGTTTGACTAAAACAAGTGGACAAAACAAGCACTTGCAGTCCTCCTTTTATAGACTTTGGGGTCATGCACTCTGTCATCACTCGCCGGTGTTGGAAGTCTTTTTTGGAAACCTCAAAGGTTCTCAGTGCCAAGGCCTGGGGTTGCCAAAATGACCTTGGACGCAAAGTGAAAAAACCAGCTCTACAGGCATTGGCAAATTGTTTGGATCCTTTTGGAAGAAACAAAAGTTGGCATGTTTACTGAGAGGTACAAGTTGTGATGAAGATTTCTGTCGGCCACTGATGCGGTGCAAATCGCGCGCAGTGGTCAGAATCACGATGGTTTCCAGCGAACCCTCTAGATACAATGAAAAGAGGCGCAAAGTGTATTTCTTGAAATTTAAAGTTGTTTTTAAAGTTGCGATTAAAGATCAATCAAAACGGTCGCTTTTTTTTTTTTTTTTTTTTTTTTTTTTAACTTGATTAATACATGCGCGCTAAGACTACCAAGGTACCACGCCCAGACTTTTGGCAATAACTAACCCAAGAGAAGCCTTTCCGTAGTTTTAAATTTTATATCGAAAAAACTAAAATTCATTATTTCAATTTTCAAGACGGCTGCTGAAGGGGTTTGGACCATCAAGTATTGACTGCACCGGAACTCCAACGGCGACTGTTCAGCATGAGCGGATCCTGTAATGCAAACAGCACACTTAGAAAAACAAGGTCTTGTGGGTTTTTTTTACTGTTATTCAAGCCAGCGCTTGCTTTATTCACTGGAGTATCTGGTACAAGTGCCCGTGGTTCTTAGACTGCATGTCGAATGATGGTCGCCGTCGGGCCATCCCACCCCACAGATCTACCCGTATTTGCACAAGCAGCCAGCTTTTACTTGGAACCGTTTTTTCAAAATCAAATTCATTCAAGTAGCCATCTCAGTGCCAGTTATAATCAATTAGTTATAATCAAACTACACAATCAGGTTATTTGGTTTCCTCCTCCAGGTTACACGACTGCTCTCGAATCAAGTTCAAGTTCGTATTTTTTGTCCAGGCTGCATCAGAGTCAATTACAAAGCAATTTAGTAGTTTTGCTATACCCGGAAACTCTTAACTAGCAAAAAAGCGCTCATAAGTTATACGCTGCAAAACGGCTGCCAAAACGTTCTTGTTAATTTGTGACCAACTTTCCTTTTTTCACGGGCTCATTCCCAGCGTTCACCATGATCACGTGATCTTATCTCTGAGCCCAAAGAACCCCAGTCCAAAACCCTCCCCTTCTTCAAACTCCATTGGAACTTCTCATTGCAGTGACAAAAACAGCAGTAAAGCAAGCAAGCCCCATGTTCACGGTCAGGATCCGGCCTTCTGGGCGCATTTTCATTGCCTTCTGGCTCTTTGGGCTCATCAACAATGTCCTCTACGTGGTCAACCTCTCGGCGGCAATCGATTTGGTAGGTCCCTTGGTACCAAAAGCAACGGTACTTTTGGCCGACGTGCTGCCCTCTTTCCTGGTCAAGATCGTGGCCCCGTTTTTCATCCACGTCGTGCCCTACAAGTGAGTACTCTGGGGTTTATATGAAGGTTTTTTATGCTAATACTTTCGTTGCTAGTTATCGCATTTCGATACTGGTTGCGCTGAGTTGCCTGGGTATGCTGACCGTGGCATTGTCAGACACAATAGGGTTTAAGCTGTTTGGTATCATTGTCGCGTCTCTGAGCTCAGGCCTAGGCGAACTGTCCTTCTTGCAGCTGACCCATTTCTACGGCGAAATCAGTTTGGCAGCATTCAGCTCCGGCACGGGAGGTGCTGGCCTAGTCGGAAGTATGTCACTCTTATACCCCAGGTTTTTTAATACTAACTTTCTAGGCTTTGCATATTTGGCTTTCACGACATGGATGGGTTTGAGCGTGAAAACAACCCTTCTCCTCTTTAGTGTATGTTGAACTCCATGGATGAACAATTCCTGCTTGCTAACTCGTTTAGATCGCACCAACGACGTTTTGGTCTGCTTACTACCTGATTCTTCCTCCGCCTGAAAACCTCAGAAACGAGTACCAAGTCATTGACTCTTCTGAAGATATTTCTGCGGCCAGTGACATTCTAGAAGAACCGCCCAAACCTGCCGACCTCACCACCTCGAAACCCAAGATTGACTCGATTGCGACTACCCTCCAGCGCTTGAAACCCTTTGTGGTGCCGTTCATGGCTCCATTGTTTCTCGTTTACATTTCAGAGTACATTATAAACCAGGGAATTTCTCCGACGCTGTTATTCCCTATTGAAGAAATGCCCTTTCAAAAGTACAGGGACGCCTATGTCACCTATGGCACGCTTTACCAGCTAGGTGTCTTTATTTCACGATCGTCAAGCTCGTTCATCCGAATTAGGAGGGTTTATATTCCGTCCCTGCTCCAGTTCCTCAACCTCATTATATTCATTTACCAAAGCATTTACATGATCATCCCCAACGTCTACCTCGTCATGGTCATGGTTTTTTACGAGGGACTCTTGGGCGGCGCCTCCTACGTCAACACCTTCATGCTCGTCTCGGAGACAGTCCCGCACCAGGACAGAGAGTTTGCCATGGGCTCGGTCGGGATCAGCGACTCGGCTGGTGTGGTTTGTGCCGGTCTCATCAGCATGTGGCTCGAAAAACACCTTTGCGGAATCCAAAAGGCTTCGGGTCGGCCTTGGTGCGAACTGCCTTAAATTACCTCTGTAATTAGTAAACTTTTGCAATTACTTTTATTTATTTGAAAAAAAAAAAAAAAAATGCTTTTTGGAAATGGATTATAAATATATTGTTTCTTTTTTTACTCGTCGTCTTCGTCAACGTCGTCTTGAGCTCTCTTGCGCTTCTTCTTGTCCTTCTTTTCCCGCTCAGCAGCAGAGACGTAGGTAGCTTCCTTGGGGGCAACAAAGTCCTTGGCCCGCTCGGCGTCCTTCTCGACCTTGGCGGCGTCTCTCTTTTCTCTCTTCTCTTCCTGTTTCCGCTTCTCCTTGTCCGACTTGCTGAGAAAGTACTCACCACTCTCAATCTGCAGATCGACCTTACGGGGCTGTTGCTGGGGCGGGAATGGCGTGTAGGTCTTCTTCTCCTTGATGTTCTTGGGCTTCTTGCGGGCAACGTTGCGCTTCTTGAACTGGGGCAGGAACCGGCTCCAGTCCTCATTGGCGAGCTCCGGCTTTTGTGCTAGCTCACGCTTGATCATGAGCTCTTTAATGTGGTAAATGGGGTGAATGTTGCGCATGCAGTCCTCAACAACACGGCGGACTTCCTTGAGGCCCTTGAAAGGACCCATGGCAGAAACGGTGTTACCTTGGACCAAAATGTAGCATTTCGTTAATAATTCGAGGGCCTTCAATGTGTTACCGTTAGGTCCTAGCAGTCTCTGTCGGCGCTTGACAAACCGCTCTTTATTCGACACCACGTTTCCAATCTTGATCACGTCGCAAGCCACGTCGTCCTCCAAGATCTTGACGGCTTGGGGAAAAGGCACACTTCTTGATAGCAGCTTAATCAGATCGCGAGCCTTCAAGATAGCAGCAGGGTCGTATGTCTTACGGGTCGTCTTGACAGTCATGCTTCCCTCCACCAGATCCAGCACGCACGCAAGACCGCTCTTCTCCAACACCTTGGTCACCTCGCCCCAAACCTCTCTCAGGTAGTTTTCACGGTACTTGGGGAACAGAGTAGCGAAACTGCTCTCTTCGAGGAATGCAGATCCCGACGCATTGTCTTCCGGCTTGAAAGGCTCAATAGCCCACTTGTCGATGTCGGCCGTGTCCCACGGCTTGTCCTTGTTGTGTAAAGATGGCATGAGATGCTGGTTTGTGTTGAAATGAGTTTGCAGAAGGAAAAAAAAGAGGCAAAATCGCAGCTCAAAATTGAAAAAAAATAAAATTTTTAGAAACGGCCGGGCCATTGGTCCCAGACACAACTATACGCTAAGGACTGGTATGTACACTAATAATTTTTTTTTTTTTTTACTTCTATCTCTGATCTCGAATTTCAACTCTCTTCAAGCACAAAACTGCGCCCAGGAACCCGTTTTAATTGCAATGAAGAATACAAGCAAGGTGGCTGCGAAGCCCGGCATCGCCAAGACGAAGACGAAGCCCAAGTCGAAAATCAACAAAAAGTCGCAGCGCGTCAAGGACAAGGAGACGCAAAAGGGCCTCGACTCGCTGTTGAGCACCTCTAGCATCTTTGCGGATCTCCACGCCAGCAAGCCCGAAGTCCAAAAGGCCGAGAAGGAGAAGAAGATTCAGGAGAAGAAGAGCAAGGCCAAGGCCGTCAACGACGAGCTTTTGACGCAACTCGAGAACATTGGCGCTTTCAACCTGTAACCGATACCGCCAAACGACATCTCTCTAGGCGGACAAGCCCTTTACGATTTGGGGGCTGTTGCCGACTCACTCTCCTTTGGAGACTTGTTGAGCAGCGTCGTCTTCATTGTCTTGCTCAGCCGGGCAATCAGTTTTTGGTTCTCGTCGTCCGAGTTGACTGAAGCCAGCACGTTGGTGCACTGCAAAAGCCGGACCGCCGTGTCCGCGACCGTCCGCGCCGAGTCGAAATCTAGAAATTGTTGAGACATGATTCCTGTAATTTTTAGTTAGCATTTTGAAAGAAAAAGTTGTTTGTTTGTCACTCACGTTCAAGTCGTTCTGAAATGGGCACCACGACCCAGTCTCGAAATGCAATAAATGTCATGCGGCGAATGTTGAGGTGCCCTGCGGGTTCAAGAAGAGTGGCCCAGTAGGACGCGGCCGTCTTGGCTGGCAGGACCTGCCCGCACCCCTCAAACTCCAGCTGTAACGGTAGAAATGCCGCTTCCCAGTAAGGAAGCACTTGAGAAAAGAAGAAATGCCACGAGTCGGCCAAGCGGGGCATGAACTTGGAGTCGGGGACCGCTTGTAGCTGTAAGTCGAGGATGAGCATGCCGGTCTTGGTAATGTCGAGAAACTCTGAAATCAGGTCGCGGGCTTTGGCGCCTTGTTGAACCCGCGCGTCAATGTAGAGCGTCACCAAGTAGTTTACTTTTTCGACGGGAGTACGCAGTCCCTCTCCGTTGAATAGTGGCAGGACCCATTGCTGTAATAATGCCCACGACTCTTCGGCAATGTAGTCCTTGTCTTCCTTTGGAAGCAAGAGTTTTGACTCTAGGGCAGGTAGGTTCTTGAGCATACCGCCAGGGGATGACGGGTGGAAAGAGTATATGCTTCCTTCACTTGACACCAGTTTGGAATTGGACGAGCTGGACGACAACACAACGCTCGGGTGTTGGTCCTTACGTGTTCGAAACGACAGGTGGTGTTTGTACTTGTCTTCTCTAGAGCCTGTATGCATGGGTGACAGTGGCAATTGCGTCAGGTTGGACGTGATGCGCTCGAGTTCTTTTGAAGGTCGGGCCAAGGGTGAGAGCTCCGAGAGAGACGGCCGGCCCGGTGGCAGCGGCACTGGCTGAATTGTCAGGTCGTTCCTGTGTTTTGCGCCTGCGCCGGACCGAGACTGTGAGCTGCTGCTATGCGGGATTGCGGCTGCTTGCCGGGCAAACATCTTTGCCTTTGTCAGCGCGCTTTCCTTGGGTTTGGTTGAAGATGCCGTGCTTGTTGATGCTGGGGAAGGTTTGTAAAACAGTGGCGGGCTGCCCGCTTTGCCGCTCAGTTTCGTAGAGCTCCCGTTCCTTGGAAGCAGGTTGCTTGGCAGGGCCGGCACCTGGTGCGCGACCGGGTTGACGGGGATATTTCGCACAGAGCTCGGCTTGTCGTTTGGTATATCGTCATAAAAGCTTTGAAACATGCTGCTGCTGCTGGACAGATCTGTCTTGCTGGACTCACCGTGCGTGCCCTTGCGCAGGCCATTCGACTCGGGCTCTGGCGGCGCCATTTCCGTTGTCGCATCGTCGTCGAACGTCGGGTGGAACGTGCTTTGGCTCGAGTTTTGTTGCGTGCCCGCGCTGTAGATGGAGCTGAACGGTGGGACTGAGGCGATGGGGCTGGCGAGGTGGCTGGAGCCCGACGACGACGACGAGTTGGTGCGCGTGTGCGACAGTGTGCGCGACCGCATGTCCTTCGACGCCACCGAAGAGTCTTCTGGTATCGAAGTCGTTATCATTTTGCGAAGTATTCAAGAGAACCCTGGAAACTGTTTGGTAACTAGAAGAGAGTTGGGACGGGCATGAAATTCGGATCGAAAGTTTATTTCATTTTTTTCTTCATGCTCTTGAGAATCATTACTGCCACCAAGTTACAATGGACTCAGACGACGAAGTGCCTACCCTGGTCGAAGATGCGCCTGCGGTGCCTGCCGTGGGCACGAACTGCGTCAAGACAGACGAGCCCGACGTCAAGGTCCCGATCACCATCATCACGGGCTACCTGGGCAGCGGCAAATCGTGAGTACACAACGGCGGCAAACAACAAGCTCATTCTAACAACCTGCCAGAACTCTACTAAACTTTTTAACGACACAGAAGGAAAAGAAGATTGCAATTATTCTAAACGGTAGGTTTTCAGAGTGGTTATGGAAGTGGTGTGCTAACTAGTGTAGAATTCGGCGATTGTAAGTACGACGATACGCCGGTAAAGAACGGTGGCTAACGAACACGCAGCGGCGGACGTGGAAAAGTCCATGATTGTCAAGGACGGCGACAACGAGTACGAAGAGTGGCTCGAGCTGGACAATGGGTGCTTGTGCTGTACCGTCAAGTAGGTTTCCAGCAGTATTAACCAGCTTGCCTTTTCTAACAACGAAACAGGGACAGTGGAGTGCAGGCGATTGAGAATCTCATGAAGCGTAATGGCAGCTTTGACTACATTTTACTAGAGACTTCTGGCGTGGCCGACCCCGGCCCCATTGCCAACATGTTCTGGATGGACGACGGGCTGCTAGCGTCCATCTACCTCGACGGCATTGTGACCGTGCTGGACGCCGGCAACATTGTCAAGTCGCTCGACGACATTGCCGACGCCGAGCACGAGCACCACGGCTACGTTGCGCACGAGCCCATGTCGACCGCGCTGGTCCAGATCGCCTACGCCGACATTCTCATTCTCAACAAGACCGACACTGTGACCCCCGCGCAGCTCGAACAGGCCAAGAAACGAGTCGCAGGTATCAACTCGGCGGCACCCTTGTTTGAAACGACATACTCCAAAATCCCCTGGAACAAACTGTTTGACCTCAAGGCCTACGACGCACAGTTCCAGTTTGACGAAAAGAACTTTCAATCCCACGGCTGGCACGACAGCCGAATCTCGACCATTGCGTTCTCGTTTGGCAAAATCACCGGGGACCAGCTCAGCTGGTTCGACACCTGGATCCAAAAGATCTTGTGGGAAAACAAAATCGACGGCACGAGCGAGGTCGAGGTGCACCGGCTCAAGGGTCGGTTCATTGTGCAGGAAACAAACGACGGACCGGTGCAAGCCAAGATCTTGCAAGGCGTGCGCGAGACTTACGAGATTGTGGACATGCGCGACGCGCCCGAGCCCGAGCTGCTTGCGGCGGCGCTGCCGTCCAAACTGGTGTTTATTGGCAAGTTCTTACAAAAGGACGTGATCAAAGCCTCGTTTGCAAAGGCGCTGGATCTCGCGCCAGGCAGTATCGAGTAACGTGTATTTAATAGTAGTAGGTAAAAATAAATAAAGATTGATGTCAAGTTCCAGTCATGACGGCGTCGTCGGCGGTTTTCTGCTTCTTTTTGCGCAGCGTCTCCTCTTCCTCCTCAAACGTCCACTCCTTGGCCGTCAAGCAGTACTTTTCCGGGGGCAGGCGCAGCCCCCACTGTTCCTGGACGGCGGGCAACGGTTTCCGATTCTTTTCCTGGGCGAGCTCGAGGAGGAGCTCCTTGGGCGGGGCCGGTTTGAACTGGTAGTTTACGCGGGAGGCGACGGCGAGGCGGACGTCCTCGGTGGTGAGCGGGACGTGGGCGGGGCCGAGTCCGGCCGGGGTGGTGGTGGTGGCGCTGTGGGCGTGGTCATTGTAGAGGAGCGCGTCTTGCAGCACGCCGTGGGTGAAGCGGTAGGCAAAGTCCATGAGCTGGAGGGGGACGCGGTCCTGGTAGGAGGTGACGCCCATGGAGGCGAGGATCAGGTGCAGCAGCCGGACGTCGCGCGGCGTGTCGCCCTCAAACTCTTCTTCGGGCCGCGCGTTGGCGTTGGCGCTGGTGCCATTGGCGGTGTTGTTGGTGTTGGCGTTGTCTGCAGTTGACGGCGTAGCAGCCTTGGCGCTTGGTCCCTGTGCCGGCGGCTGCGAGGACTGTGAGGGTGTCGACGCGTCCATTGTGGTGTCTTTTAAAGGTTCTTGGGTTCGCGATGGAGTCGCTTTCGGTGGTTTTGAAATTTCCCAGCTCGCACAGATTGGAGCAACCGCCCGTTCTGCGCCCTAGCCCTGGGTTCTCCAGCTTTTCCACACCTTTGCGCTGGCCTTTTCTTCTTCTTTAACAAACTCAATGACAATGAAGCTCGTCTGGTCCAGCATTGCTCTTCTTTCCACCATCCTGCTGGTGCTGTTCTCGGCCGTCCGTGGCGTTGACGCCGCCGCCGCCGAGGACCCCGCCATCACGCACAAGGTCTACTTTGACATCCAGGCCAACGGCGAGCCCTTGGGCCGCATTGTCATGGGCCTTTACGGCGACGTTGTGCCCAAGACCGTTGAGAACTTCCGCGCCTTGACTACCGGCGAGAAGGGTTTCGGGTACCGCAACTCTGTGTTCCACCGCATTATCAAGCAGTTCATGATCCAGGGCGGCGACTTTACGCGCGGCGACGGTACCGGCGGCAAGTCCATCTACGGCGCCAAGTTCCCCGACGAGAACTTTATCGTCAAACACAACAAGCCCGGCCGCCTGTCCATGGCCAATGCCGGCAAGGACACGAACGGCTCGCAGTTCTTTATTACCACGGTGCCCACCCCTTGGTTGGACGGCAAGCACACGGTGTTTGGCGAGGTTCTGGAGGGCTTTGACGTGGTCAAGAAGATGGAAAAGACCAAGACTGCGTGGGGCGACAAGCCCGTCAAGGCCGTGCGCATTGCCGACTGCGGCGAGCTGCCCTTGGACGAGGCCGCCGAGGAGGCTGCCGAGGCCACTGAGCCCGAGACTGAGGCCAAGGCCAACGACGATTTGTAAGTGTGAGTACATACGCATGTTTATGGGAAATAAAAAAAAAAAATTATCTTATTTTATTACATTGTTATTCACGGACAAAGAGTCCGGCGTAGCCCTGGCCGGTGGACGCGCACATGGACACGACGCCGAGCCGGCCACCTTTTGCCTCGAGCCCGTTCATCAGCGTCGCGACACACCGCGTGCCAGTTGCCCCCAGTGGATGGCCCAATGCAATCGCGCCGCCAAACGGGTTGACCTTTGCTGGGTTAATGCCCACGGCGCGGATAACGTGCAGGCACTGCGACGCAAACGCCTCGTTGAGCTCCCAGACGTCAATGTCGTCGACGGTGAGACCGGTTTCGGCGAGGAGTTTGGGGATGGCAAAGGCCGGGGCAATGCCCATGAGGCGGGCCGGGCAGCCCGCGACGACGGAGTGGACAAACTTGCCGAGGGGTTTGACGCCGAGGGAATCAGCTTTGGCGCGGGTCATGAGGAGCACGGCCGACGCGCCGTCAGAGACCTGGGAGGCGTTGGCGGCGGTGGTGGCGCCGTCGGAGCTGAACGCCGGTTTGAGCTGGGCGAGCTTGGCGAGCGTCAGGCCAGCACGAATCCCATCGTCGCGGTCGACGCGCGTCCACTGGCCGTCAATGACTTTACCTTCCTTGTCGGCCGCGCGGGCCTGGATGGGGACGACCTCGCGCTGGAAATGGCCCGAGGCCCATGCTGCGGCAGCTTTGTCGTGGGACTCCTTGGCGAAGCGGTCCTGGTCCTCGCGGCTGACGCCAAACTGTTTTGCGACGTTCTCGCTGGTGGTGCCCATGGTCAGAAACACGTCGCGGGCCTCGCCGACGTTCGAGTTGCGGAGGATGGGGGAGACGCGGTCGGGGATGCCTCTGAGCGGGGCGTAGTCGCGGGTCATGCTCTCTGTGCCCGCGGCAATCGCGCAGTCAAAACCGCCGCCAGCGCGCATGGAGTTGGCGACATAAGCGACGGCCTGTGCCGACGACGCGCACTGGCGGTTGACCACATTGACCGTCGTTGTGAACGGGAACCCGCTGGCCTTGACCGCCGCCGCTGCCGCTTTATGCCCGCCGAGCTGCTGCAGCACCGTGCCCACCAGCACGTCCTGGACCTCTGCCGGGGGAACTTTTGGGTTGCGCTCGAGCGTGGCTTGCAGCACGGTAGCGAGCAGCTCGTCCGGGTACATGTGGGCGAGGCCGCCCTTGTTGGCGCGGGTGATGGGCGTGCGCAGGGCCGAGACAATGACAATGTCGGTCGGCAGCTTTTCCAAAATGTCCGTGGCGCCTTTTCGCAGTGACATCTTCTTTTTTTTACCTTAGCTTTGAGGATGTAATAGATTGAAGTTTGTCGAAGCGAATGCGGACGGCGTGGGTTATATAGGCGTGGGGGGCCTGGTGAGGGGACGTGGGGTCGACCTCGGCAGGAGCGTGCGGCCATGAACCTTGGAGTAGCAAAAAGAATAAATAAGGCATTGACAAAAGAGTATATACATAATTTTCAAGAGTCGTGGAAGGAGTCATTCAGGTCATTAAAGCGGCGGATCAAGTGCAATTGCGGTCTGGATCAACCGGTCAATTGAGTCTCACTGTCTCGGCCAGGTTGGAGGTTTTGGTTTGTGTCTCGGAAGGATGCTTCCTCAAGGTTTTTCTAGTTTCTAAGAATCCTTGACGCGCTTCTTGGGGCAGTACGGGCACATCATGTGCGTGCAGCGGGTGCAGTCGTAGCGCTCGGGCGGGATGCCGTGGTAGCGGCCGCACTCGCAGCAGTACCACTCGGTGATTGTGTTGGGGTCGTTGGGGCCGTAGTCCGGGGCCAGCCGGGGCCCTCGCCGCTCTGCTGTGCGCATGGTTAAGGTCAAGAGAGAGGCAATTGTGATGAGGAAGTCAATATGGATATGACTATTGATTTTGGAAATAAGGTAAATTATATTTAATGCGAGAAAAAGGAGGAATGCCCGGTGTTTTATATAAACAGATAGTCTGAATAATATAATTTTTTAATAATAAAAAAAGGTTTATCCTCGGGGTCTCAGAGGTCTCAGAAACGAGAGCCAGGCCAAAAAGATTGAGCCGGCCGGTGCAGGAATTAGCTCTGCCGGCATGAGCCAAAACCTTGCGTAGCTGTAGCGTCGTCGCCGTGGTCGTTTGTATTGGCGCCAGGCTAGCTCTCTGGCGTGAGACATGCTGTGTGCCGTCGGGTCCTCTGGGCTGCCTGCGAGTGCGCGTGTGGGTTCGTCTCAAGGCTCGTCTCAAGGCTCGTCTCGAGAGGTGTTCTCTGAACTTGAATGCCAGCTGACTACGCCAAAGTCAGCGTTGAATTGATGATACAGTTACTTAGTTCCTGGCGTTCAAACGGGTGCTCCTAATCAGAAGCGGAAATTGATCGGGGCCTATTTTTAGCAGTGAACGAAATAATCGCCGGAAACAGCGTAAACAGCGTAAACAAACGGTTCTCCAAGTCCTCGGACCCCGCGCTCCTGAACGAGCTGGTGGTTGTTCAACTCCGGCCGTCGTTGCTGGTCGTCGTGCTGGCGCGAGTTCAAGTTCTGGCGCTGGTCCCAAGTCTGTCTCACTGGGCCGTCCACTGCCTTGGCCGGTCTCACCGCAGTCTTCAGCCTTGCAGACACTCCAGTTCTTATTCCAATGAACCTAGTCCGTACTCCATTCCATAACTCGAGTTGTCTGTTGTCGCTCTCTTGATCAGTTTTGTGCTTGTTGGTTCTTGTTAGGGCTGCGGGCCGTTCCAGCCAGAACCCGCTGCTAAAAATAAACAGAAAACCGGTGACGTCACAAGACAACCGGCGCGTGGAAAGCCCACAATACAAGTCTCAGCTACAGACGAAAGCCAAGTTATCTGACGAGCATCTACTAGCATCTACTAGCATCTACTAGCATCTAGTCTCTAGCATCTAGTAGCTGTCTGGACCTAGGCTGTCGTCGACATGGACCAGACACTCAGACTGGCCTTCAGTTGGCCAACAGCTCTGTCGACCTCCAAGTCCAAGTCTAAAAATAAGCACAAACCCGCTGAAAACGCGTTCGCCGGGCTTTCCCAAACAAGGCCCAAAGACGACGATCGGCCGGTCTTTTCTGAACCTTCGGCGCCCTTTGCGGGATTCAAACCCATTTTAACAAACTCGACTTGGTTGACGAGTCAAACACCTGGAACTTTGGAACCTTGGAACCTCGTAAAACCAGTTAAACCAGGTTAAACGAGCCCATCATCTTGGCTGCACCACAAGCGTTCCTACGTGGCACATGAGCCAGGCCCCGCGTTAGGAACAAAGTTAAGGCACCGCGCTGGAGAAACGGCGTCCAAAGTGGTTCCTCTGGCTCTTTCTGGTGCTAAATATAACTTGCAGGCAAGGGGAAACCCAAGTTCAGACAAACGGCTTTGCAAAATCAATGGTGCTGTACTCAACTAGCAAGAGAAATTACTTACAGTGCAAATTTAACGGGGCATTTAAGCAGTGGATTACAATTGAACGATATGCACAGATGGGACGATGATTGGGGTCGGTTGGTTTATTAATATCCCGGGTACGCGCACTTCTACGCTAATTAATTAGTGATAATCATACAAGCACATGCAACTAGTTGGCTGATTGGGATTTCTTTGGATTGATATAAAATAATTAAAATAAAAAGAAAGCCACAAGGAAAACGACTGGCCCCTGGACTAGCAAAAAAAAAAAATGTCAATTGAGTTTGACATAGACAGGAATCGAACCTGCAGCCTTTGGATTTGGAATCCAATGCTCTACCATTGAGCCACTACATCCAGCTACGAGAATAGTAATTGACAGATCATAAATGAGCTCAAATACTAAATCCTAAAATAAGCAATTGTCAATGTAATTCCAAAATAAATTGTAACTTGTGGCCTAGAAGCACGTTCAAATTTATTTTTTAATGCAACAAAAAGTATAATTTTTCTTTAAAGCATAGTTTGTCCTAGGTTTACTTTGCTTCACGCGACTATAGTGCATACCATTGCCAGTAATACATACATGCGCAACCAAAAGGTTCTGCTTTACAAACATGGTCTAGAATTTGGAAAGCACACAGTTTTTGTTTTTCCATTCTAGCCTCAGTGGATCGGATAAAAATCACTCCAATATACTTATATAGAACGGCAAAAGCCCTTTAGCAAGGCAACCCTCAATGAACCCGACAAGCGATAACTCATCTTGAAGCAAGTGTACAGTTTTGCTCTCAAGTTGATCAAATAACATTTCCAAAACTTTTTCAATAACGACTTATGGATTGCCAAGAGCAGTAGAGTTCACTGTGCCAAAGGACCATGGCTCCGTCGAGATCAAGAATTGGTAGCGCAAGCCCAAACCTACGCCTAAACATTGTAAAAGCAAACATTTTGTTGCTACAGGGAGCTGCCCAAGCTAATAGCAAATATGACTTATTGGGCGCTCAATGTCAAGATGACAAACTCGTTATTGTCGGTTTTTCGTCTTTGAGCGGTAATCCTGCCAACAATGTTCAATGCCAGACCCCTAAACTGTTCAAAAGTACTAATAACGCCCTTTTCATGATGTCTTTATAACTGCTTAATATAGTGCAATAATTTAATTGTAAATGCTATCTCACATCGATACAATCCGACATTGAGCGGTGGTCCATCGACCAGCATTTCCAAACAAACAGTGTACTCTATGGTTAAAGAATCTCACGTTAGCACCAGGCATGCGTACTAGCCCAACTCTCTTGTATAGCACACATGACAGAAACACGAATTACCCAAGCCAAGTGCAAACCTCAACACTTGACGTATACACAACCGCATTTCCAATATGACAGCCCCATTATCCATTGATAGAACGATAAAAAAAAAAACTATATCCTAGTAACCTAGATTCCAGTCAAAAGTAGAACTTGGAGTCTAAAAAGTACGACCTCGGTGAGGGTTGAACTCACGATCTCACGATTAACAGTCGTGCGCCTTAACCAACTTGGCCACGAAGTCTGTATACAAAGTCCTCATTGCGCAAGTCTGACATGACATATGTCTATACCAAGCCATTTTGTTTGCAATTTTCTGGTTTTTTTTTGATTCTCGTGACTGTGTTAAGCGCTTTGTTGAAAAAAAAAAACTGTGTTGAAATGATTCTGGATAAGATTTGATCTAGTCTTGCTTTCCACAATGACACCAGGTGCAATCATTTCCGTGGACAATGTACCTACCTGGTTGACTTCCAGCTCTGGTGACATCGGGTTCCATGCCATTTCGTTAATTTCCGGCCCAATAACCAATTAACAATAAACCATTAATCAATTTGCATGTAACAAGAGTTTAGGGTCTGTCCAAGGAAGGGCTCTCTTTGGTCTTTGAAATCAAACCTTTGCAAGCCCGTATCTTTCCTTACACAAGTATGTACTTGTTGAACGACTCTCCTTTCAAACCACGCAGTGGTTCTTCCAATCATGTGTCAAGTCTGGTTATTAGTTGGTTTAAAAAAAAAAAAAAAAAAAATCTTCAAGTTGACATTGGTCAAGTATGGCATGTCCAATTTTCAACGATTATAGGCAAACTTCTAAAGCATAAGTTGTGTAAAACCCCAATTGTTTTATTCCGAGGGTTGTTGACCAAAGTTCTTGATGGCAAATAGTACCTTACTTGTGCAGACCTATTCATTCAACCTCACCCAGTGCAGAGTCAAAGCCCATGTACGGTTATTTTGTCGACGTCTATTACCACTGAGTTTATAGCCATCAATTATTTCTTTATTTCTGTTTTTTTTTTTTTTTTTTTTTTTTTTTTTTTTTTAGGTACTAGAACCTAAACACTAGATGGTTCAAAACATCGTTTCAACGTTCCAAGCACGACACAACCCTTACAATCATGACCGAATCCATAACCTTGTACAAAAAAAAAAAAAAAAAAAAAAAAATACATATATATACATAGTCTTGTGGAACAGTATATCCAGTTTCTCTTGGAATTTTTTTTTCCCATTACATTCCAGCATTGGGATCAATCAATCAATAAATGGTGCATCTTCATTCCATGACTTCCATCCTAGCCCAGCATTCAAATCAAACTTTTCAAAATACCGCTATTTTAGTTGTGACTAGTTACTATTTTGTGACAGAATGGCAATTTGCCTGGTCCCGACCTTCACGTCAAGCCCTCGACGGCACGGCTAGCGTACCCAAGTTGTTGTAGTACCTAGTATGAAATTGATTCTATATGTATCCTTTTGTTTTGTTGTCTTTTGCATTTGTTCAATTATAAATTATAAAATAAAAATAAAAAATAATATAAAAATTATATATAGAAAAGAAAAAAAAGAAAAAAATTAAGAAGTGAGCTGAAAAAAAAGGGGGGTTGAGGAGCGACAAAGGTTACTTGGTAGGGGAAATGGGGGGAAAAGAGAAGGGTAAGGAAGCAAAGCCAACAAACAAAACCAATGCAGCAAAAACGAGTGCCATAAACTAGAACCAAGTTTAAAACTGGACAGTTTGTATATTGCACTTTTGTTATTTTTGCATTGTGTGTCGGGTGTTGGTTGTTTTTTTTTTTTTTTTGAAATATTAAAAGCGGTTGACGGGTATGGCTTTGTCGGGGAGGATGGGAAAACAAATAAAAAAAAAAAAAGATATTTCGCCTTTTGGTATACCTAGAGTTTTGCTCAAGACTCG
Organism: Geotrichum cucujoidarum; assembly: GCA_030566025.1. Lineage (NCBI taxonomy): Eukaryota > Fungi > Ascomycota > Dipodascomycetes > Dipodascales > Dipodascaceae > Geotrichum > Geotrichum cucujoidarum. Next base: position 21,418 of record JAJMHN010000198.1, read on the forward strand.
ATAGGGGCGGTGTTGGCGGGCTGGGAGGCAAAGAAGGCCGAGGGCTCCTCCTTTCTACGGTTAACGCTAAAGAAGCCGCGGCCGCCCTTGGGCTTGTCGTCGTCGTAGGTGCGCTCAAAAGAAGATTCGCGCTTGACACCACCGCGGTGGGACGAGCCGGAGGTCAAGCCGCCGTCGCCATTGTCGTGGTGGTGGGAGCGGCCGAGGGCGCAGGAGCAGCAGAGGAGGAGGAAGGAGAGCAGCAAGAGGGCCACAATGGTCCAGGTGAAGGCAAAGGCCTTGACACCCAACGCTGAGTGGACATTGATGCTGTTGAAGTCGTTTCTGGCCATGACGTAGGCGGCGGTCATCATGCCAGAAGCGGCGGCGGCAAAGAGGAGGGCGAGGAAGTTGATGAAGGAGGCAATGGCACCGCCGAGTCTGGAGCAGCAGGCAAAGAAGGCCAGGAGCCAGGAGAAGGTGACAAAGGCAATGGTGATGAGGTAGAAGGCAAAGGAGATCTTGGTGAGGTAGTAGTAGGTGTCTCTGTTGGTGAGGATGTCGCTGGGGATGCCGTTGGTGGTGCCAAAGTAGTTTTGGGGCTCAAAGGAGAAACCAGCGCTGGTGGAGGAGCAGTCAGTGAGACGGTCGGAAGACGAGACGCCGCAGTAGTTGAAGAGGGTCCATCTGACGGGGTTGGGCAGGGAGCTGTCGATTCCGTCCGTGTCAAACTCGAAAAAGTAGATTTGGTTCAATGGGGTGGAGTCGCGTACACCAGCGAGCAAGAGGAAGAAGAGGAGCACAATGGCACTTACAAGTTAGAAACAAGGACTATACTGTGGGAGTAAAAGAAGAAAGTGGTACTTACCCAGCCTGGAGAAAGAGGGCCAGGGACGTGAAGATGGGTTTGCCGGCCATTGCAAAGAAGACGGGTGGGTTGTTGTTGTTGTTGTTTTGTGTTGTTGCTGTTGTGGCGCGTGTAGGAAGGTGGTGTGAATTGAGTTTAGCGGGTGCAAACTAGCGTTGGACTAGCTGTGAACTGTGAACTGGCGTTAGAACTGGCGTTAGAACTGGCGTTAGAACTGGCGTTAGAACTGTGAACTGTGAACTGGCGTTAGAACTGGCGTTAGAACTGGCGTTAGAACTGGCGTTAGAACTGGCGTTAGAACTGGCGTTAGAACTGGCGTTAGAACTGGGGCTGGACAGGCGGGTCGACTTGAAGTTGGTGGTCTGGAGGAGTTGGCAGGAAGAAGAAAGAAAAGAAGAAGAAGGAAAAATTGAATATTTACTGCAAATTAGTATTATTTAGTGCCAATTAGTGCTATTTATTTACCACAGAGTTTTTACTTTTTTGCCTGCATTTTTGCATTTCTCTTTTCTGCCCAGCCGGACCCGATGAAAGAACCTACACTTGCTAAGTACTACGGTGTTTAGCTAGTGTTTCCACTAGTTCTGCTGGTTCTGCTCATCGTGACTTGCGCTGCCTGGGCTGTCTCTTTGGGGCCATGGCTGCTGTTTGGGTGCCATTGTCTCGGAGTCTTGGAACTGGTGCTGCTTGTTCTGCTTGTTCTGCTTGTTCTGCTTGTTCTTGGTGTTTTGGTGCAGGCGGAGCTTTTTGGTACAAGGGCCAAAAAGACAGAAATCGTATACAGGGCAAGGGCTGTACGTGGGAATGACGTCGGCCTGGGTGGCTGATCAGATTGATTGGTAAAGTGGTTGCCATGACAACAAGCAGCCTATAGTTTAAGCCAGTTGTCATGGCAACGGCTACAAACCAAGACTAAACAAAAGTAAACAAAAGTAAACAAAAGTAAACAAAAGTAAACAAAAGTAAACAAAGGCCGAATAAGCCCACCCTTGGCAAAACCCCCAACCAAATTGCCACTCACTACGTCAACCAGCAAAACAACTACGACACTGGGTTTGCTCCCACAACAAAGAATTTATAAACAAACTCAATTTTAGTCATCTTAGTCATTATGCTTATAAATGATGACACATCAACAATGTATAATGTAATCATTAATAACTTCTTAGTAATCAACTAATACGGGCGCGCACAAGTGCAGTACTTATATAGACTTGCAGTGGCATTCAAGAAAACCAAGGTTCAACATGTAACTATCCACTACTATCTACGCATCATAGAGTGATCATCAATTGATGGTGGATGGACTGCAGCGGGCAAGAGTTTCCGCCACTTGCAATCTGATCCTTCGATCGAGAACTCAAGTACCCCCCACGCACCAGCCGTTTGGGACTCTT
>JAJMHN010000199.1:0-23629 GCA_030566025.1 Geotrichum cucujoidarum
TCTGACCCTATCTGACCCTATCTGACCCTATCTGACCCTATCTGACCCTATCTGACCCTATCTGACCCTATCTGACCCTATCTGACCCTATCTGACCCTATCTGACCCTATCTGACCCTATCTGACCCATCCGCCATTAAATTCCCTGTAACCCCGACCCTCAATACATAGACTTGTAATTTTTCCATTCCTGTAGTCAAATTCAAGTCTGGCGAGGTTGCACAAACCTAGTCAAATTATACTCTCGAATCCTACCTCTTTACCTCGGACCGAATGACGACCCGCAAACTACTTCAAGACAATGCCATTCCTCTTTTTTCAAATATCTTTTGCGTAAACTGTTTTTTTGTTTTGTACATGCATACATAAGTGAAGGCGAAGCCTTCCCATCCTATTTTTCCCATGCTTTTCTCAAGTATATAAACATAATCATGACCGTGATATGAACCCATTTTTTGCTTTTTTGTCCTCTTTTTTGAATTACTCTGGATGTAGGATAAAGTCACCAAAGTACCGGAACGAGTTGTACATTTCCTTGGCGACGGGCATGATGTACTTTTTGGGCATGAGGAACCCGTAGTTGCCGGTGTCGCGGAGCTTGACCTGGAAGGCCCAGATGGCGTGCATGTGGTACATAAAGTCAAGAGCGCTGCCGCCAGAGCCCTCGCCCACGTCGCCCGAGTACCCGTCGCGGTCCTCGCAGGCGGCCAGCACGTCAAAGTGCTTGCCCGAGGTCCAGCGGATGGCCTTGGCCAGGCCGTAAGCAAGCTCGAGCAAGTTCTCCTCGTCGCGGGGCTCGGCCTCGCACGAGTAGGCGTAAGGGTACAAGATGCTTTGAGAGTATGAGTGCCAGTCCAAGTAACCATAGTACTTGTGGCCATTCTGCCCGGTCTTGTTGATGTACTCGGCGAAGTGCTTGGCTTCCAGGCCTTCCTGGGGGTATGCGCCAGCATACGACTCGCTGCAGGGGGTACCGGTAGACGCCTGCCACTGGTAGTTGAAGGAGTGGTCGAGGTCGATACCCTTGCAAATAGCCACACCGGTATCCTGTCTGTTCTTGCGCCACAACCGGTCGTGCTCCCAGGTGTAGGCGTACCCGTCGGGATTCATGACGGGGACAAAGAGAAAATCGAGCTCGTCAAGCAACGAGCTCTCAGGGCCCGAGTTGTAGTTGGAGATGAGCTGGTAGATGGTGTACAGTGAAGAAGTGACCGAGATCCATTCACGCGCGTGAAGACCTGACGTCACGACCACCGTCTTTTTGTCGACAATGCTGCTGCCCTTGCCGTGGATATGAATGGCTTGCAAGTCGCGTCCTTCAAAGGACTGGCCAATGACTTCAAGGGTCACGAGCTGCGGGTAAGTCGACTGCAGCAAGTTGAGCCAGCTGTTGATGGCACCGAGGTCTCGGTAGTCCTTAAAGAACATTTCGGCCTGGGTATGAACGTTATCATCCTGAGTGAAAACAAGCTCGTTGGAAGCCATGGGGAACGTCGAGATGACCGCGTGCTGCAGGTCCTCAATCATGACGCTGTGGGCGGTAGTTTTGCGCAGGCACTTGGGCAAGATGCGCAGGAAATCCTTGTAGCGCGACTTGGCGATGCGGACATCAGCAGAAGCCTTGGAAAGCCGCCAGACGTCAAGCACAAGCGTCTCGGCAGCGTGGACAAAGGCCTTCTTTTCGCGGGGGGACGTGAAGTTGAACCGCAAGACCATGTCGTCGTCGTACTGGGACCAGTCCATGGTCGTGACTAGGTCGTCGTTACTAGGCTCCGCGTCAAAGCCATCGTCGGCAAGACCGCTGTCTAGCACCTGCTGGCTGCTGCCGCGCCACGCGAGGCCGGTAAACGAGTCGAGGACCTTCATGGGCCACGCCTTGGCACTACTGCCCTCGGCTGCAAGAGAGTCAGAGTAGACGGCGGCGTGAAAGTCGCTGTGGCTGATACCGGCGGCGCCGGCCGAGACGACAAAAAACTGTAGCGCCAGAACAAGAAGAGCGCCCACAAAAGTCGCTGAAAATGCCTGTCGAGCTAAAAACATTTTTTTCAAGATGTTGAAGGGGGAGGGAGGGAGAAAAAAAAAGAGAATTGGTCCTTGACGGACAGTTCAATGGGCCGAACTAACAAATGGTCACCGGCTTAGCTACACCTGCGGACGCTGGACTGACTGTTCGATTGCCAAAGAGTTCGAGGGTGTTGGTTTGGTGATGGTGGTGGGGATGGAGAGAGGAAAAAAAAAATTAGAGGCGCAATCTTGCGTGTAGTATCAGCCCTAGCCCTGGGTTCTCTTCGAAACCGTCCAACGAGAACCCTTGCAAATGACCCTGGCCGGCGATCACCAACTTTTTTAAAACTACAAGTCCATTATTATACAAATTTATTTTGGTGTCTACTCAAAGTAGCGGGGCTCGTCAAACACGTGGTAGCGGTGGCCGCGCACACCTTCGCCGCGGAAGAGCGCTGGGAACCGAAGACCCTCAGGGACCTGGCTCTCGTCCTTTCTGGTGTTTGTGGACGGGGACTTGTCGCCAATGACAAACTTGCCGACCTGGATCTCGGTGTCGGTGATGGTGGACCGCGAGACACGGGCGTAACTGGACCGCTTGATGTTCTTGTAAAGAATGTACTCGCACCAGCGGTCCCAGTCCGTGGGGTCAATGTCCTTCATGCCAGACTTTTCGCTCACGTACGTGTGGTAGTTGCCCTCCAGGGGTCTGGTGACAAGGTACGAGAGCAGGACCATGGGCCGCGTCGAGTTGCCCATGAGCTCTTCGAGGTAAAGAGACTGGAGTCTGCGGTCTTCGGGGTCCTCTTCTTGGCCCGAGTGGAAGACAACAACGTCGACCTCCTCGCCATAAACATCCAAAGTGGCAAGAATAGCGGGCGCCAACTCACCAACAGGCGAGGGCAAGAGGTGGTGCGACGAGTTGAGAATGGGGAACTTGGAAAGCAGGCAGCATCCCCAGGTGTGCTTGTTGGGACCCGGACCGAAATCGGCATAGTAGCCAATATCCTCGGCAATCTTTTGAGTCAAGTCGCGGTGGCCCATAATGGCACGCTGGGTGTCGGACTCGAGGAATCCAATAACGTCGATTTCGAGCTCGTTAATAACGTTGCGCATGCGGTCTTCAGAGGCCCACATGTCATTATCAAGACCGAAATGCACAGTCCAGATACCAGCGGTCATGACCTTGTCTTCAGGGTGGTAAGGCTTGGGCGGTGGGTGGTTGAAGCGGAAAAAGGTGATTCCCGAAGTCAAGACAAGCAAAATGGTGATAATGGTGGTCGTTTGCTTGGTAATCTTTTTAAGCAGCATCAAACCAGATCCGGAGCCAAGAGAAGTAGAGCCAGTAGTCTTGATGCGGAAGTTGGAGTAAATGCCAAAGCCAATAAGAATCTGCTGGGCGGCAAGGACAATATCGGTGCGTTCACGCAGCAAGGGTCCACCGGGGACAAAGGCATAGGCCACGATCCAGACGTGAGCAAGGTAGATAAACACGAGAGTCAAGAACCCGACACCAAATGAAAGACCGGGGTTGTGGCGGCCGGCGGACTCGAGAATGACGGGGGTAACGGCGAGCAAGTAAACAGTCAGGACCAAACCGCCAATGTACCCGACCCAGCCGTCACAAGCGTACATGACAGCAGCACCGACGTTGGAAATGTAGAAAGCGGACCAGCTGCCGGTAATTTGTCGCTTGGTGACGCCGAGGTAAATACCCAGGGTCATGGCAGCAATAGTAACAGCTCCATGGGGGACAGGCTGGGGTCCACGGACAGGGTATCCCTCCCAGACCCAGGTAATAATGGTGGAGGAGTCAGAGAGTAAAGTGTGGAGGGCAAAGATGAGACCAGCGACACCAAACCCAGCGGCCAGACCGGATTCCTTGGGACCCGCAATAGACGTGGGTTGTGCGGGTGTGTACTGGGCGCGGGATGTCAGCAAACCGGCAATAAGTCCAATAGCAATTCCTGTACGGTTCCATCCGCCGTTCTCCTCGTGCATGATGGGCCAGATGGGGTTGTTTGTGTAAAAGGCGTATTTGGCAATAGATGACAAGACAAGTCCCAGGGAGAACGCCGTGCTTCTGTGGACGCCGGCGAGCGGGCGCGCCGAGATGCCCCAGAACTGGTTTGCGAGGGAAATGGTACCAAACGCGGCGCCGACACCCACCAGGGCCAAGCGGTGGTGGGGTTTTTCGAAAAAGAAGGACGCGACGCCGATAGTGGTGAGGATTTGAGTGAATTGTGGGACGTAGGCGTAAAACTTGCGCAAAAAGGGAATAAACAGGACAAGGGGCGCAACGACGGCAAAGAGCATGGCCTCGAACCCGCTAATGCCCATGTACCAGAGGGGGAAGTACCAAATAAGCAAGGGCAGCGAGGTCAAGACGGACCAAAAGATGAATGAATTGAAAATGGCCACAATAAACGAAAAGTACCCAAATCCCTTGTGCTTGCTGTTGGAAGTCAATGTGGCCTCGGTCTTGTACTGGGCGGCGGAGGTGACGCCCTGGGTATCAACGATTCTAATTTCGAGCGCGGCAAAGTCGTAAACAGTGGCCGCATCATAAGCCACGTCAAACAAGACAAGGGCCCACTCAAAGAAGGCGTAGATGGTGTAAGCACCGGGAATGTGGTGTACTTTATGCTGGATGAAAAAGTAAATGAGCGGCACGAGCGAGGCAAAGAAGACGCTAGCAAAGATCTTGCGGTACTTGAGGGCCGGCGAGTTGGGTCGCGAGAGGTTGATGCCGCAGACGGTCCAGGGAATGGTGAGCACGAGGTACGAGATCATGAAAATGTCGTGCCAGTCGTGGTCGTCGGTGGACGTGACGTAAGTCCATCCGCCACAGGTGAACGTGCGCAGGATACCCGACACGAGCAAGATCTTGGGTTGGCGCGAGTCTGGGCGGGCCATGAGCAGGTACAAGAGGCCCACCAGCAAAAATCTGGGACCAGAGGTCACTGCAATAAACAGCTGAAAGACAGACCGCTCAGGGTACCTGTCGCCAATTGTGGCCGAGACCGAGGGGAACCACTCGTCGGGGAAGCCAAAGTGCTCGTTCTGGACAATCTTGGTGTAGTGGAGGGCCATGCCGACAACGAGAGCGCCAATGAAGGCGGCAAAGGCAAAGAAGGAGTGCGCGTTGGCGATAAGCGCGGCATTAAGCCGGATCAAGACCTGGCCGGGCTTGGAGTAGCTCGTGGGTGCGGCCATGATGATGTTTGGATCAACTGTGGTGTAGTCAAACTTGGTCAAGGCCTTTTGGTGGTGGTGAAAGTTCTGGCCAGGGGTTTTTCAGCCGAGGCTGCGCGTGCGCTGTTCTTAAAGCTCAGCCGTGCGCTTTGATGCAAGTAGCGTGTGGCGGTAGTGGTTTGTTGCGTTTTCAGTGCAACTCGCCTTTTTAAACCACGGTTTTTGTGGTTTACTCTCTTGGGTGGGAAAAAGCCCAAACCGTGGTTTATTCCGCAAACCACAACTCAGGGTAAACCACTGTAAACCACCATTGTGTTTGTAAACACTGAAAAACCTGCCAGTTCCCAGAATATTTCTTTTTTCGAGTCATTTTGTCTGGGTTTCTGGATTTTTCTGAATTCGCGGAAAACTTTTTCGAAATGGCCGGGGTTTTATTTAAAATATATAAATACCGGCGTTTGCTGCTCTTATTTTCTGGTCGACGCAAACAACTCTCCAGCATTTCTCTCTCATTGCATTTATGAAGCTCGTACTTCCTGCTCCGCCCAAGTCCAACAAGGACTCGGGCTACGCGTGGGTCATCATGGCCTGCTCTTTTCTCATCAACTGCTGCTCGTGGGGCCTCAACGCGTCCTTTTCCGTCTTTCTCAACTACTACCTGGCGCACAACTCGTTTAGCGACGCAAAGCCCATTGACTACACGTTTATTTGCGGCATTGCCTTCGGGCTGGGCCAGGCGTTGTCGCCGCTGGCGCTGTTTATTTGCGACCGGTTCCTGCCGCACCGCTACCTCATCATGGTCGGGTGTGCTTGCATTGCTGGTGCGTTTGTGGGCGGCTCATTTGTCTCTGGCAGCATTGGCATGCTTTACATGACACTGGGCCTTTTGCAAGGCGTGGGCATTGCGTTTGTGTACATTCCGTCGAGCTCGCTCGTGCCGCAGTGGTTTGACCGCAAGCTGGGGCTGGCCAATGGCGTGGCCATGGCCGGTACAGGTCTTGGTGGCGTTATTTTCACACTGGCCGCCAACCACATGGTCGAGACAAGGGGAGTGGTGTCTGCCATGCGCATTCTGGGCATTGTCTCGTCCGTGGGCTGTTTGGTGACTGGTGTCTTTTGCAAAGCAAACAAGGGAGCCACGACCACTGCTACCCAGGCCGCTCCCAAACTATGGGACAAGCGCATTCTTAAACGCGCCGACCTGATTTGCGTGATTGTGTGGACGGCCATGGGCAATTTCGCCAACTCGATTGCGCTGTTTGCCATGGGCGCCTTTGGCACTTCCTTGGGCCTTACTCCGGCCCAGACCACCATTATCGGCGTGTGCACCAACGCGGGCTCCATCTTTGGACGCCCACTCATGGGCAGGCTGCTGGACGTGTTTGGCACGTTCAACGTGTCTGTCGTCTACACCGTGGCGTCCATGGTACTTGTCTTTGCATTCTGGATCCCCTGCCAGACGTTTATCCAGCTCGCTGTTTTATGCGTGCTGTTGGGCAATTTCTTGTCGTTCGTGGCCGTGGCACCGTCCCCCGTGACGGCGTCGATAATGGGCGACATTGCATTTGCGCCCATCTACGCGGCAACGTGGCTAAGCGTTGGTCTCTTGTCTGTGTTTTCCGTGCCCGCCGTGACGGCGTTGCAAGTGAAATCTAGCAGCCACCCGTTCCTTTATAGCCAGCTGTTTACAGGTGCTTGCTTTGTGCTGGCACTGGGAGCACTGCTGTTTGCGCGACAAGTACGCGTGCAGTTGGTGTTGGCCGAACGGACACTTTTTGCCGAGGGCGCTGAACTTCCGGGCACGCCCGACACTCTGTACGGCGACGACATCGTGCCATCGCCCATGTCGCTGTTTAGCCTCGACGGCGAGACCCCCTGCGAGACGCCCGCTGAGTCTGCTGCCACCGACTACTTTTCGTTCAAGAAGGTTGAGCCCGTGGAGCCCGTGGAGCCCGTGGATGAACCCGTCGCCGTCGTCGACACTGAGAAGCAAGCCGTGCCCATGCCCGGGTTTGTGCGCCGCGTGTTCTATCCCATCAAAGTCTGATTTCTTTTCATTTGCATTTTAATAGAGCCCATTTATTTATTTTAATTTCTAATTTCCAATTCTTTTTCAGTTTAATAAACAATACTTATAGTCTATTGTATTCTATCCGCTTGGCTTTCTCAACGGCTTTTAAACCTTAATCCGCTTTAACTCTCCGGCGCAACTGCCCAATCCGGCAACTGCGCCGAACCCTAAAAATAGCCAATCGGGATTGGATACCCCATGGATCGTAATTTAGCTAACTCACGGTTTGGCAAACCACAGTTTCGTGAGTTGCTCGCTCCCACACCCTCCCATGGGGTCTCAACGGGCTCAAGGGGCCGTTCTTTGCTCGCAAGGTTGCCGTGTTTACGCCTTGTTCAGGCCAGCGCACGCAGCACCGCCTCGCGCACTGGGCCCGGCCCCAGGAACCGCGCAATCTCCTCGCTCGAGTACGCCACCGACTCGGACTCGCGCACGTGGGTTCTTAATCGATCTAGTCCAGCATCCACCACATCAGCGTCCAGCACCTCCACGTCCTTGAGCAAGCCCTTGGACACAGTGAACCGCACGCGGTAGTCGTCGTCGAACCCAAACTCGGCGGGGACGGGCAGCGTGTGCGTGAAATCGGGGGTCTGCGCGTACTTCCATTTCCACGTGTCGAGCGTGCCTTGGGCGTCCTCGCGTGCCTCTGCTGGAATGTGTTCAGGCTGTATATACAACACCGACTGTTCACTGGGAGAGTCAAACAGTCCAGCGGTCAGTGGATTGTCGTCAGTCTCGTGTTCATTCGGGTACTGGTTCAAGAACCCAGCGACAACGGCGTCGATAAACACGTCCCTGTCCAAACCCACATTGGCCACGGGCGATTTCACGCTCTCCACGCCTCTACCTTCCACCACACCCAAGTCCGTCCCCTGCTTGAACAAGAGCGCCCTCAACACATCCAGTTTGGCGTTCAGCAGCATGGTACCGTGGTGGTACGCTTTCTGCCGCGCAATCTTGTATGCCGAGCCAGATACTTTTTCCTTGGTGTCGGCAGAGACGATGTCGTGGCGGGCGTTGAGCTCGAGCTGGGTCTTTGGCCCGTCCACAACGATCTTGAGGCCGGAGCCAGACACCTCAACGTCGGGCAGACCCACACCCGCTGCTGGGGCCCCAAACAACTCTTCCAGAGGGTCATCATCAGTGGTGGTGCCGGTGCCCGCCCTTAATGTCTTCTCCACTCTCTCCGGGATCCCGTTCACGCTCTCCACGACGACCTTTGCAAACCCATCCCTGCTAAACCTGTTTCTCTGCGTCATAAAACTGAAATTGACGTTCCCACTGTCATGCACCACCGTTCCCCCACCCGACCGGCGGCGCACGAGCGGGATGCCCAGCGACGCGAGCAAGGGCAGGTTGCACTCGCGCCAGGGGTTCTGGTTGCGGCCCACGACCACGCACGCGTCGTTCACATAGAACAACAGCCTGTCACTCACCGGCTGGTCTTCGTCAACGGGCATGCGCTGGAAGAGGTAGTCTTCAAGGGCAAGGTTGAGGTAGGGGTCGGTACAGGTCGAGATGAAGACCTGGGGACCCGGTCTCGTCGCAGCGTTGGCAACATCGGCCTCGGACGTGGTCGTCGCCGTTGAGAAGCCTCTACACCGTATGTGCCGAGTGTACTGCCTCGCCAGGGTCTGTATCCGCCAGCTCATTTGTTATCACTCCAATCTCAGATCAAGGCTCATCGATGGTCCTGGTCTGGGTTCTTGGATCAAGTATTTTTCAGCTGACACGTGACATAAGCAGGGTAACTACAGTATATTTGCCTAGTAGAAAAAAAGCCAGCTGAAAAACTCTTTCTTTCAACTCTTCACCAAACAAACAAGACCAACTCGACTAAAACGGATTTTTCCATTCAGTCTTGATTCTGTTTTTAATACCATGTACTAGTCGACTTGAGAGTACCTGTTAGCATGATGCCATAGGCTGCAGCTGTGCGTGCTGGCCTGGCTGCCTGGCTAGTCACTGTTAGTCACTACGACTCACTATTACCAACCACTCGAACCAATACTCAGACCAGTACCCAGACGCCAATACCAATACCAAAGCTCCTCCCTGATACCACTACGCCGTCAATACCGTTACTACCCGTCCTGCTCTGCCGCTGCTCTCGACCTTGTTTTGCCTGGGTTCTCTGTTTGCCCATGCGAAAATTTTGCACTTTTCCTTGAGTTGGGTTGATCAGTCCCATGGCCACTGAAGCCCTAACAGGAGCCCTAAACCCGTGCCCTCCGTTACCCTCTCTCTGTCTCGAATTGCCCCAGTTCAGTGCATGCCAAACAAGCCCAAAAGGAGAGCAAAAAAGGTGCCTCGGAACTGTTGCGGAAGAGTGCGGAACTGGGAATACCCCACGCGGACCAGGGCGGAGCAAAAGAGGTGCACCCAATGACCTGGCTTGGGTTTGATCACGATTCCAGTACCACAGAACAGAATACACCGGCACCAGCACCAGCACCACGTGGTGCTCAACTTTTACGCCATCAAGTCATTGAAAAGGATATCAGATTCATTCTATACGGGGGTTTCTACGCGGTATGCTCGGTTTGCACGCCGCAGTTATCCACGGCTCCACTTGTTTTGGGCGCCCCAGCCCTTGTAGTGCTCGCCGTCAAACAGGTGCCGCTTGTTGTTGATGTTTTTGCGGATAATGTTTTCGGCGCGGTCGCCGTCAAGGTACTCGGCGTGCACTGCGGGGGCGGAAGCACCCTCAACCAACGCGCCAGAGGCAACAAGACTAGCAGTTCCCTCGTCTTCATAATCCTCATCGGTGCTCAGCATGGACGACGCGAGCGACTCGGGGTAGACGGCGTCGACGGGGACGCTGACGGTGCGCGACTGCTTGTCGTTGGTCTTGGGGTAGAGTGCCTTGGCCATGGACGCGACCTCGGCGTACGAGAGCTGGCGGTACCCGACGTGCGAGAAACCCTCGTCATTGTCGTCGTCCGACAACGTCAGGACGTGCTTATCGCTGAGCGTGGGCATGGCCTCCTGCACTGGCTCAGCCTTTGCAGTGGGCTTGTTGCCCAGGAAGAAGTTGTAGAGGGTGGCGCCAAGGAAGGAACCGCGGGGGTTGTTGGAGCTGGCGGCGCCTGCAGGCTTGTTGTTGAATATGCTGACGGCGGACTTGTCGTTGGATTTGAGGAGAGCCAGGTCCACGACGGGCTGGGCAGAGGAAGCAGAAGCAGAAGCAGAAGCAGAAACGGTGTCAGACATGGTGGTTGTTGTGAAGTCACAGAGAGTAGTAAAAGAGTAGCAGTAGATGGTTGTAGTTAATTGAGTTTAAAGAAAAGAAGTTGAGAAAGAAAAAGAAGGAAAGTAGAAAGAAGGAATGGAGGTTATTTGGAACGCGCCCTTTTAAAAATAAACAGTGGAAATGATGCGTCATGACAACTGATTAAGACATGCCCTTATCGTCACGTGGTCACGTGATACCAGGCACTGGATATCCCTATGGCTCGCCAACAAACAAAACACAAATAAACAAGACAACAGCAGGTTCTTTAAAAGTAGAAGTATTTGAGTCGAGTAAGTGTTTGGTGAAGATAACTAGGGGTGGACGGTTTGCAAAGTTGTTGAGTTTACCAAGTTTGGTCTGAAAATCATGCGTCCGGCATTTATCTCCCACAAGAAGTTTTGTGATGGTTATTCAAGAAGTTTAGGAATTTACGTAATATATTACTACAGGTCATCACATGACTATTTTAATGTCAATGCATTACGTAAACTTTCACTAATAAAATTATCACGTGACTGTGTCACGAAATGTGTTACAAAAGAGAGTTCAGCCGCGCGCTGCTTGGACTGAACTCAAGAGCCCAAGAGACGACGCCAACGCTGCTTCTTGTGCTGCTTCTTGCTACTGCTGGTGCTCTGGATGCTGCTGCTGTAGCTTGAAACCATGTACCAAGACACCAATGCCCAGCCCTTGTTTATAAACAGACAGTCTCGCTGTTTGAACAAATCGACCAAAATAGTTTGAGACCCCAGCAATCATGCACTTGTACTACCATCACGTAAAACTGGCGACGCGGTTCCAGGCTGAGACGGCTGGCGGTGCCGGCGGTGACACCACGGGTACTGTCACGGCCACGGCGAGCGACGCAGAGGACGACTACATGGCGACCAGAACGCCGCAGTTCCTGGCCTTTATCTTTGCGGGCATGGGCATTGTCTTTCTCAACATTTGCCTCGTTTCGCTCATCAAGTTCTACATGCGCCGTCGCCTGCGTCTCATGGAAGAAGCCGAAGCCGCCGCTGCTGCTGCCACCATTGCCGCCAACAACCTTCCGTCGGGCGGTAACAACGAAACCCTCGGTGGTGAGTACCGGCCGTTCACGCAGGAGGAAATCGACATGACGGTGCTCGACATTTACCGGGCCATGGACGCGCGCTATGCGGCAGGAATGCTAGCGCACCACCACCCGCACAACAACATGCCGCACCCGGGCATGCTCATTTCGCAGCACGCGCTCAACGCCCAGTACCCGACCCAAACCTACAGCTGCTGGCTCGCTGCTGCTGCCCACACCGCCACCCCGGGCGGCACCGGCGACAGCATACCAACTTACTCCGAATGCTGCGTCGTGTGCCTCGAGTCGCTTGAACCCGACCATAGCATCCGCGCGCTGCCGTGCCGCCACGTCTTCCACACGGACTGCATCACGCCCTGGCTCACGACGCGCCAGGCCGCGTGCCCGCTGTGCAAGGCCAAGGTCCTCGCGCCGCCCCCGCCCGCGGTCTTTGCCTCTATGGACCAGGCAACGAGGAACAACAACATGTTTTACGGCGACGAGTACCTCCCCTGGGACCACGGGGCCCACGGCGATGGCGAGGCGCGGTCGGTGGTGTCGCGGACCTGGACGACGCTGGCGGACCACGAGGCCAGCGTCGCGGGCACGGTCCACCTTTACCCCCGCCGCACGGGCACCGGGATCCCGTTGACCTGGACGTCGCGCCTGCGTGCCATGCTGCCCCGGTGCCTGACCCGGTGGTAATAATCATCACTGGTAAAAAATACCATTGATACTTAACTTCCCTCGTAAGCCGTATATAGAGCCCTAACCCTCTACCAAAATATTTTTTTTCCGGACCTTTTGGGAGCACCCGTTTTTCTAATCCATTTAATAATCAACATACTTCATAACCAAACCTCCAAGCAGAGGACTGAGGAACTCATTTCCTTTTGATGCGGTGCTAGTATAAACTTGCCGTATCCTATTCGAAACCCTTTTTGCTACACATGAACCCAGGAGCGACGAGCGACGACCACTCTTTACCGCCTCTGGCCGGAACCGTTGGCGCCGTTGGTTCCGCTATCGCCGGCAACGGCAACAACACCGGCCCCGGCGCCTCACAAACGATCCTGCCGGCACCGCCGTTATCGTCTGGCCACAGCAGCCCGCAGTCCGTGTCTGGGCTGGAGACGGGCAAGGGCAAGTTTTCCGCGCGCCAGTTCACGCCGTCCAACAACAGCACTGGCACCACCCCAAAGCGCGCACGGACGGCGGAGGCCGAGGCCAACACGAGCGGCACTGACGACAAGCCGAAACGAATTGCGTGCATCGAGTGCCGGCAGCAAAAAGTGCGGTGCGACGCGCACGAGCTCTACCCGGAGTCGTGCACGCGGTGCGTTAAAAAGAACTTGAAATGTCTGTTAAAACCAGACTTTAAACGCACGTATAAGCGGCGGCGGCTGGCCGAGGTCGAGCAGGAGATTGAGCGGCTAAGGCAGTCGATGGACGGGCAGGAGAGTGAAAAGCGGCGGATCGTGTCTGGGTCGTTGTTGGACCTGTCAACGTCGTCGTACCCGTCCAACGCGCTGCCTAGGGACCCAGAAAAACCATTCACGCCGCAGTACACGGACCTGCCAGCACCAAACGGCAACCGCGAGCGGCCTGCAACAGCCACTGCTCCACGGGAAACTATTACCACACCAACATCTGTCGACTCGACGCACGTCGACCAGTTCCACACGCCGCCGGGTGCTGGCAGCAGCAGCTCGGCGCAGTACTACCGGCACCGCCCGGGCGCCGCGACGCGGTCTGGCCACGTCGAGCTTGACCCCAGCATCCTCGAGTGCACCGAAAAGACCATGGAGGGCGTCACCTTACGCCCAGAGACTATCGCCAACCTGTATAAAGAGTACGTGGCCAAGTACCACCCGTTCCTGCCGGTAGTTGACGTTTCGCGTGGGCCGGAAAAAATCTACGAACTGTGCCCGTCGTTGTTTTGGACCATCATGTCGATTGCGTCGCGGCGGTACGACAAGGACGGCGAGCTCATGATGGAGCTGACGCCGTTGCTCAAAATATGCCTTTCGGAAATCACCATCTCGCCCATTAACCGGTTTGTTTCCACTGACAACAAGTCGCCGGTGCTCAACGTTGCCTCTGCATACACCGTCCAAGCATTCCTAATCTACACCATGTGGCCGTCCATCACGTCCACACTTACGGCCGACTCTTCATGGAGCACGGCGGGCATTGCCATGTACAGCGGCATCCGTGTCGGCTTGCACTGCCCAGGTTATGCCCGCGACTTTGGCCGCATCAACTACACCAACCCCATATACCCCAAAATCAGCGAGCAGGTGCGCACGTGGATCTGCTGCAACATTGTATCGCAAACCGTCGCCACCGTGTACGGCTTTCCCGCATTTACGAGTTTCGACGCCACGGTCCTCAGCGCGTGCGAAAATGATTCGGGCATTGACGTGCCTGTCACTATTAAACAACTCATGCAAATCCAGCATTTAGAGGAAGAGGTTGCAAAAACACTAAACTCCAACCCCAAGGACCCCTTGGGACTTTCTGAACTTTCGGAACGACTATCGCTGATTCAAATCCTGTCGCGCAAAATGGACGAGCTCGAAATGCGACTCAATCCGGACCTTGACGACTGTCGCAAGCTCGTCATGCTCGGTGCGCGCGTGCACCTGCTCACATACTACTTTCTGGATAACGGCGGGTACTCTGACCTGCAGTTGCAAAAGGGCATGGTACACGTGTACAACTCTGCGCTAGCACTGCTCGAGCACGCCGAGCGCGCGTACCAGCGCGACCGGTCGTTTTTCCGGTACATGCCGGGCATTTACACACAACTCCTTTGGCAGAGCTCGTGCATCATTTGCAAAGTCTACCACTCGCCGTTTGGCCAGTACGTGGACAGCAACGCGGGCCGGCAAATGTACATGTCGTGCGTGAGCCTCATGTCCAAGGCGTCGATTCTCAAGCACGACATGATGTACCGCGCGGCGGAGATCATGCAGCAGGTGTGGCGGCTGTTTGGGGCGCTGTCGCGGCGGAACCAGCAGCAGACCCCACAGTCGTCGCGGATAGTCATTCGCACGCGCATGTCGGCGTCGGTGTTTTTCGATGTGCTGTGGACGCTGCGCGAGGAGATTGGAATCCGCAGTGTGGCGCCCGCAGTTCTGGACCAGCGCAACCCGGCTGACGCGGACGACGACGAGGGCGATATCGATACCCAGAGTTTTGAGACGACGCCTGTTAATACTGGAGTAGGAACAAGTGGGACGGCGCTGGATGCGGAGCCGCAACTGGGCGAGACGCAGCCGTTCCGGTATAAAGACGACACGGAGATGGACGGCAGCGACGCGCAGGTGCACGCGACGCTGACGACGCTGCCGTACGACCCGGCGCCCATCATGGCCGGGCCCAAACCCACAGCGCGGGGCGGTGGCACAGCTCGAGGCAGAGGCCGGGGCCGTGGCCGCGGCAGCAAAAAGCAAGCTGGTGAGACCAGGAAGACAGCCAGCACTAGTGCATCGGCGTCCTCGCCTAGCTTGATGCTGCCGCCAGGCGTGTCACACGAAAACGGCGTGCCAACAACCACGGCGTTCCCTGCCCCCTCAAGCCCGCTTGCAACCACGACGACCCTGGGAAGCGACCTACACCACCCAGCATCTACCACCGGGTTCGATCCCAGCATCTCCGTCACCCAGCCACACGCCCACCAGACTCCGGCCCAGGGCAAACCGGGCCACCCGGACAGCGTTGTGAACGGGGTTGATTTCTTTAGCTGGGAGGCGGACAACATTTGGCGGGACGTGGACATGCTCATGAACGACTTTGGGTTCCGCGAGGACGAGGCGCCGTCGCTGGACCTGCTCTACGGTAGTGCTGGCGGCAGCGCTAATGGTAGTGGCGCGAATAGCGTTGGACATGGGAACGGTGGCGCGTCGGGCGAGGAAACGCCCAAAGTGACCAAGCGGTTCTAGTGGGCAGACGTTGAAAAGCCAGTCATTTTTATTTTACATGTCATTCATGTGTCAGTCTATAGTATTACATTTTGTTTATAGTGCCCGTCTTTGCACCGGTCTTGTAATTTTATTTATTCCATTTTTTTTCCTACTTTTTCAATACTTTTTTATTATCGATTAGCCAATGTACTGAGATAGCAATACGGTATAATCATGCCAGTCTAGATTATTATAAACCTGTATGAACAAATACTTATCATGTGCGAGGTAGACAGAACAAGATGTAATACCGACCAGTATAGGCCCCGTGAGTGCTCCAATTTAAGCGCCGGGTGAAGCGCCCGGGTCCAAAAAATACAAACCGGCGCACGGTGCAGGCTCGGTCAATGTTGCGAAATGCACCGCTTGGACCTTCATTTCGGAAAAGACCGAAATGAACGGAAATGTCAAACCTGCGCCGTGCCAACGGTCAGCCCCGTTGAAATGTAAAAAGTTCTTTTCCGAGAGAGAAATTTTTCTGGTCCCGGGACCCGTCGGGCATTGCCGAGCGGCACATTATCCCAAAATGGTAAGGTGGCGCGGCTCTTGTAGAAGATTCCATGCATGGAAGAAAAACGTCTGGACAAGGCCGTTTAAACTAGTTCAAGGACTGGAAAAGTATTTAAAGGGCCAAATATTTCTCAAAATCAGTATTTCCTTCATCAAACACTTCTCTTCTCAGCTCCTCAACTACTCTACTCAGCTTCTCAACTACCAAAGCACTCCAGTTCACCATGTACTACGTCGCCTCTCCCAACCACACCTCCACCTCGTCCTCGGTCAAGCACCTGCTGCACAAGGTCAAGGCCTCGCTGGCCAAGGGCGAGCAGCACGTCAGCGGCACCCTCGTCGGCGACGCGTTCTTCCCGACCAAGTCTGCCACCCAGACCAAGCGTCTGTAAGCAGATACGGGTTGCTCACAAGATTACAATCCAAGCCAGATATCGGCACACACTAGACACGCCAACGAATTGACGACCAAAAGTTTTGCTTCTTATTGACTCTTATTTATTATTATTTATTCTCTGAATCATCTCTAATATATTAATTTAAACCACGACATTGTTTGTCCATGATTTAAACTTGTATGGCGCCTAAATCCAAGACACGGTTTACTCGCAAATTCAGCCGTGCATTACATAAACACAAGTATGTAAAGTTAATAAGCAGATATTTTGACGCGCTTTTTTGCGCCGCCAGTGTTGCCATCACCATCACCACCAACATCACCACCAACACCACCCCTGATCCAATTAGCACACCAATGGCCCTTCCAGCAAAGCTCCAACAGACGTTTCTCCCGTCGGAACTGTTTTTCCTAGCCGAAGACTCGATGATTTCGATTCTGCCCCGGCAAAACCTCAGCCCCGTTGACCTCATTGGTGTAAGTAGACGTGACGAGTGAGACTTTTTCAACCACTAACCCGAGTAGATGAAAACACCCACGCTGCGGCCGCTACAAAAAGTGGACGTGCCTTTATGGGTGGCGTGCCTGCTCAAGGACAAGGCTCGCTGCAACATTGTGCCCCCTGCGTGGCTGCAAGAGGACTCGCTCCGGGCCATTTACGAGCAAGAGCTCAAGGACCAGTACCAGTTTTCGTCACAACTGCCCTGGGAGTGGCTCGAGATTGCGCAGTGCCTGCTGGACGTTGCCCCCGACGACATGGGCGCGCCCGTGCCCGTGATCCGGACCCTTTTGCGGGACGTGCGCGAGGTCCGCCAGGCCAAGGCCCGTACGGGTATGAAGGAGCTCAACGAGTCGCACATGCGTATGGACAACCTGGGCAACATGGAGGTCAACGAGATGCGCCCGTTCGTGGGACGGGTCATGGACCAGCTGCGCACGATGGCCGCGACCCGGCAGGCGGGCGATGGCGAGCTCGGCGCCGGCGGGACCGGGGCCGAGGAGATCGGGTCCGACGACGAAATCGGCGACGACGGGGCTTTTTAGGCGCACAGCAACGATCCAGACACGACACCGAAAACAGCGATACCGGTGTTGCCAGGACAACCATTTCTGTTTGGACGAAAGGGGCAAGTGCCTCATTTCGCGCGACTTGAGGCGCGTACGGCACTCGCAGCCTCATTTCGCGGCCAGTCCAGGGCAGTGGCGCGCGATCCCGTGCAGAGGCGCGCGGCCTTCGCTGCAAAGAAGCCCCAAAGCAGTGACAGCTGCGATGAGCCCCGGATCTGCCTGGCGCGGGTTTCGGGGACATGCTCATGATGCTTGGCTCTGTTCGAGGGCCGGCCCCACGGCGGCAATCGGGACCAGGGAGCCCTGGCACGACGAGGCAAAGACCAGCTGCGCCGCCTCGACCCGCGCGCGTGGGTTTTGCCTTTTGGTGCGTGGGCAGACCGGGCTTGTTTCATCGTCGAACCTCATCTCGCGCTTTGTTTGTTCCCACCAAGCGGATAGGAATGTATATATACACCCCGTCCTGCCCTCACTTCTTCTCCATCCCCATTTCCTTCACCATCCCCACCATGATTGCCGTCTCTGAAAAACTAAAGTCGTTGGGCCGCGCGTCCATTAAACCTAGCGAGCCTACGCCCAGAGAGGCGCTTTCGCTCCAGCACTCCAACAACCTCAACAAGCACAGCCACAGCCACAGCTCCAGCTCGCTAACGCAACGGCAACCACCACCATCACAACCACCACAGAAACAGCCAGAAAAAGTCAACAAAACAGGGTTCCAGCGCACGTCTTCTGGGAGACTCTACACAAAGGACATTGAGACCATTTTCAGCATGCTCATGCTCTCGCTCGAGCTCACCCCCGAAGGCGTCAAGTCCTTTTTCTTCACCAAACCCTACCCGTTCTCCTTCATGGTCGAGGACGCCGTGCTGCGCATCCAGGACATGTGCGTCAAGATCGTGGTGGGCACGACGCGCACGTCCATCAGCTGCAACGTCAGCGCGCAGTCGGCCATTTTGTTTGTCGGGCGGTTCATGAGCGCGCGTTTACTTCACTGCCCCGCAGACCGCACGCGCACCGAGCCTAAACCAAACATTATCCTCCAGCCCACCGCCAAGGGCGTGCATTTCCTCAGCCTGTACTGCGAAAAGAACGGCATCCAGGTCGAAAAGCTGCCCGCTGTGCGCGCCTTGCTCGAGTCCAACCACAACAGCATGCAGTGCTTTGCATTCAACAGAGACCCCATCACCGACAGCGTCGCGCGCAACGACAGCTTTGTCTACTTGCTCTTCCAGCGCATGATGGGGCCCGCCCCAAACATTTACAGCGTCACAAACTCTCCAGACACCATCCCCGCCACTGCACGGTACCAACCGGTCACCTTTGACGGGCCCGTCCCCGCCCACACCCCTACTCCCGCATCATATGAATCGCCTTACGCACACCGGTACTTTTCCAACCCCAAATCAGAGGCCCTGTCCCAATACTACATTTCGTCCAAGGGTGTGCGCCTGTTTTCCCAAAAACAGTTTTCAAAGACTCTGACAGTGGACTACTGTGTTCGCGGCCGTGCCATGTGGCAGTGGCTGCTCGACTGCACAGACCTTGTCTACCAAAGCGAAGCGCTGCACTTGGTCAGTTTGTTTATCGCACAAAACATTATTGCGCCTATTTCTGCTGATGGCCCAGTCATTACCCCCCACGGAGGCACGCCGCCCGAGTTTGACAGGAACGAGTTTTACCAACTCACGGACTTGGGCAAGTACCTTGTCAAGTGGGAAATCTACGCCAATCATGTTGCCACCCCGGTTAAGGAGTCTTTTCCTGCTACTCAGGAACCTACTGATGTTCCTCTCATGGCAACCATGACGCCGCCGGGTGATGACAGCAACACGTCGGACGACGACGAGCTGTGGTCCATGGGCTCCGGTAGTGACAAGGCCGTCGAGTACCGGCAAAGCATGGCGTTCAAGCAAGTCAATTGCAAGCCAGTGCTCGTCACCACCACGCCTCCTTCATCTTCAGAGTCCTCGTCGGCCACGCTTGCCACCCCCAAAAAGCCGTCTCTCAAGGAAACTTTCAACGACCCGGCCATGAGCTGGCTCTTTTCAGAGTACTTGCAGGAAAACCACTGTGAAGAAAATTTGCAGTTCTACAAGGACTTGTCCAAGTTCCATGTTGAGTTTGAAAAGCTGCAGTCGTTGCAGCGCAAGGCCAAGGCCCTTGTCAAGGCCATGCGGGCACAGGCCAAGAAGGAGCAAAAGGTCGAGCAAGCCAACCAGGCTGAAAAGGCCGAGCAGGCCAGCCAGGCCAAAAAGACCGAGCAAGGCGAGGATGCTCCCACGGAACCCTCTGCACCGCCACCTGTCGCAGCCGTCACACCCAAAAGCAAGCACTCTGGGGCCAGTGCAGCACTGCTGGCGCGCTACGAGACGCAAATCGACATGTACATCCAAGCGTGCAAGACCTCCGTCTACGTCATGTACCACCGGTACCTTGCCCCCTCGGCGCCCTGCGAGCTCAACATTGACGCGCACTCGCGCAAGCACCTTGTCGAGACCATCACCACGCGGCTGCTGCACCCGCCTGCCTCCACCGCTGCTTCCAGTGCCGCAGCGGTACCGCCCACATCCTCCCACAAGCTGGAGAACCTCTACCGGGTGTCGATGCTGCTCGACCAGATCCGCAAGCACGTGTACTACACGATGGAGAACGACAGCCTGCCCAAGTTCTTGCAGAGCCCGCTTTATCTTAATGGGATCCAAAGCATTGCGACCATGAACCGGCGGAAACGGAGAGAGATTGAAAAGGAGGAGGAGCAGAAGGACAAGGACAGCTAGATATTTTTTGCATAGATGTACAATCGTTAATTATTTTCATTCATTCATTCATCAATCAATTCTACCCACAAAAGCCAGTAGTTGTTACCCCTACCCTAACATCGCGACGCGTCAAGTACCGTGTAATTCCAAAGTCAAGCACGCACATACAAAAAAAAGCGAGTCAATTACATTATATACCAGGAACAAATAATAAAAACGGGAGAAGGGGAGATTAGTAGTAGGATGCGTATTTTGGGTGTTGTGGATGCGATTGGTAGTGGTGGTGCGGTTGCTGCGGGTGTGGCGGCTGTTGGTGCTGGTGCTGGTGCTGGTGCTGGTGTTGTTGCTGCTGGGACTGGACGCGGGCCGAGTTGAGGAGCTGCAGGTCCTGGTCGATTTCTTCCTGGGAGCCCGGTTGCATTTCGGGGGCGGCGGGGAAGCCGACGGAGTGGGCGAGCTTGTCAAGGCGCGCGACCTCGTAGTTGCGGGCGGCGCGGTGGGCGAGCTGGGTGGCGCGCGCTTGGGGTGGGAGGTAGCCGTACTCGGGGACAAGGGCGTCCATGACGCGGCGCTCGCGGTTGACGCGGTACCACTCCTCGGTCGTGTTGAGCAGCAGCTTGGCGCGCGTGTCGGCGCGGTCCTTGAGGAACTGCTGGTGCAGCTGGTCGCGCGCCGCGCGCGTTTGCCTGTCAATGCAAAGGCGCTGGTACTTGCGTCGTTGCTCGGCCCGCTGTAACTTGGCGTCGTGCAAATGCTGGATTTGGTTGTACACAGACTCGAGCTCGGGGTGCGTGCCCTCGGCGCACATTTCGATTTCGGCAACAAAGCGGGCCATCTTGTCTGCGTGGATGCGGTCGCGCAGCTTGGCAAACTCGACCTCAATCTCCGTCAGCGACGAAATGGCCTCCTTGCGTTGTGCTTGAATCGCTTCTTCGCTCGCGGCGGATGCCGCGGCGCTGGCTTCATCTTCCTCATCTTCGTCGTCGTCGTCGTCGTCTTCGTCATTATCGTTTTTACCCTCCTCTTCTGGCTGGATATCCTCCTTGCTGCTGCTCACATCTTCGCTCGCAGAGTCCTCTGCTTTTGGTTTCAAATCGCTGGAAATGTCGACTTTTATTCGCTTGTTGGTCTCGGCGCCCTGGGAATGCCGCCGTTTGCGCAGCGCCGTGACACGCTTGACTTGTAGATTGTCTTCAGAAAACGCTGCTCGTGGCGACCCTTCGTCTATCCGTTGTAGTGGGGACTTGCGCCGTTTGCGGTCGATTTCTTCTTTCAGTTCGCTCGCGCTGAGCCGGTCGGTCTCAGCCTCTGACTCACCCTCGGACGTCAGCTCGTGCCGCACGCCATTCAGAGGTATTAACAGATGATCATTGGGCTCGGGCGACGATGAGGAGAGTGATGATAGTGATGACGTTGATGGGGATTTGGGGTTTTGTAGTGCAGTCTCTGAGACATCTGGCAGTACTTCGTCGTCATCGCCATCTTGAGTTGGCACTGACGCGTCTTCTGCTAGTGATGCATCGCCGTTTATCGTGGGTGCTTCTGGCAGCTCTTGCTGGCTCGGGGACTGTGGCGTTTTGACGGCTATCTCACCAGCCTCGGCAGCTGTGGTGGTAGTGGGCGGCGTCGTCGTCGTCGTCGGCGCGTCTGGAGCAGTCTCTACTGCTGGCTCCTTGACCGGCTCGTCCACTGGCGGTTCAGAAGGAGAGGCCGACATGGCTGCAGGAGGAGAGGGCTTGAGCTGCTCGGTTGAAGGTATCGGGGAAAGCAAGGACGGGTTTTCTGCCATCATGAAGAGATTCGCCGGGGCAATGACATGTAAGACAAGGGCAGAGAAACAAGCGTGCAAATATGGCACACTGGACAGTAGACAGAGGCACTCGACGAGCAGAGAGGCACACGAAACGATTCGCAAAAGAGTCTGTGGACGCGACGAGAGTTGAAGTAGGAAGGAAGGAAAAAAAAGCGCCCGGAAAACAACAAGGCCAGGACGGACACTCCGGACGGGGCTACCGGGTAACTGCGGGCGGCGTGTTGGGAGGAAAAAAAAAATTTAAAAATGAAGAAAAAATCGGTTTCTTCTCTGAAAACCACTACGAAACACAAGTTCAAGACCGACGAAACCATGGCAGGAGGCTTGTTTAATGTGGACAGTTCCAAGCTGGACTCGTCGCTGACGTCGCTGTTTGGCGCAAGTGTAAGTTAGCAGTGTTTTGGACGCGTGTGTGCAAGCGGGAGCTAACAAGAACTAGGCCGGTCCGATCACTCGACCCGTGCGTGCCAGGCCGGATCTCGAGGCTTTGGCTAGAAAGGAAGAACAGGAGAGCGAGGAGGAAGAGGAGAGCGAGGAGGTTGGAGAGGCCGAGGAGTCTGAGGAGGCCGAGGTAGAGACTGAGGCTGCCCCCGTCAAGCCCAAGAGAAAGAGAGTCGACGAGGAGGAGAAGCAGCTCGACGATATCGAGAGCAGGTACATTCAAAAGGTGGCCGACGACATTGAAGAGGCCGAGGAAGCAGAAGAGCCTGAGGCCGAGGTTGAGGCTGAAGACGAAGACGCTGAGAAGACTACAGAGACCAAACCTGCCAAGCCAATACACGAGAGCCTGGTGCACGAGAGTTTGGTCAACAACACAGAGGTGAGCAAGGCCGAGAGCACGGTATTTATCGGCAACGTGTCGTCGGCGGTGATCACGGACAAGTCCAAGTTCAAGGAGTTCAAGAAGCTGCTGACGGCCAAGGGCGGCAAGGTGGTGAGCGTGCGGTTCCGGTCCATTGCGTTTTCCGAGATGCTGCCGCGCAAGGCCGCGTTTGTCAAGCACAAGTTCCACTCGACACGCGAGACGGTCAATGCCTACGCCGTGTACGACTCTGCGGAGCACGCGCGCGCGGCGCTGAAGCTCAACGGCACGGTGTTTATGGACAACCATCTGCGGTTCGACAGCGTGGCGCACCCGGGCAAGCACGACAACAAGCGGTGCGTGTTTGTGGGCAACCTGGACTTTGAGGGCGACAGCGAGGAGCCGCTGTGGCGGCATTTCGCCGAGTGCGGCGAGATTGAGTACGTGCGCATTGTGCGTGACTCCAAGACCAACGTCGGCAAGGGCTTTGGGTACGTGCAGTTCACGGACCCTGTGGCCGTGACCAAAGCTCTGCTGCTCGACGGAAAGGCGCTGGACATGCCCAAGGGCCGCAAGCTGCGTATCTCGCGGGCCAAGAACATTCGCAAGCCCGTCGAGCGCCAGACCGACAGACCCGGCAAGGCCAACGCCAAAAAGCCCCGGCTGACGAACGAGGAAAAGTCCCGGCTGGGCCGGGCGCGGTCGGTGCTGGGCAAGGCCGGGCGCGCCGAGATCAACGCGGTCATGGAG
>JAJMHN010000200.1:0-23454 GCA_030566025.1 Geotrichum cucujoidarum
GGAACGGGGCCCTTGGCGCACGGCACGCCCGTCCAAGGCAGTGCCACCGCGCCCGAGTCTGTGACCGGCGCGGCTGCTGCCAGCAAGGACCGCCGGTTTGGCACAAACAACCCGCTGGCGGCGCTCAGTCAAGAGCAATTAAAGAAGCAGCGGTTCCTGGAGCTGTGCTCGGAACTTTGGGATGTCATGAGATCGTGAACGCTGCAAGAAGAATGGCTTGTGTTTTTTATCATTATTGTTTTTTTCTTGATGTTTTATTTTTTGATTTTGTTGTTTGATTTAGTTGTTTATATTGAACGGAAGTGCATTAACATTATTGACTCTTGGTTTGTGACCCGTTACTACGAAATGCGTATAATTGGGGTTTATGGCGGATTGGGACCCTTCGTTTAGCGCCTGTTCTACAAGCTTGATTTTTAGTCAAAGGATCATGTCATTATTAGTTGTCGATTGTACTATTATTATTAAATGTAGGAAAAACACACACACACGCAAACTCGTACTTCTAGACCCGGGACTTGACCTCAAAGAATCTCTTGAGGTAGTAGATTTGGAACAGGGAGTTGACGGCCACAACGACGACCTGGAACAGACTCCACCACTTGACACGGGCGTTGGTGGACTCTGCAGTGTTGCGGTGGATGCGCTCACGAATGACAATGTAGCCCTGCTCGTTTTTCACGGCCTGGATGTTTTCCGCCAGCTGTCGTACCTCGGCCTCCAAGGATCCGGGCACAACGTCGTCCTGGCCCATGTAGATGACACCGTGCACGTGGAACGTCACGTCCTTGGTGCCGGTGGAAGAGAATTGGTTGGAGAAGCAGTACTCGTATCGGCCGGTGCTTTGGATCTCGATAGACACGTCGCCGTCTGCCACGCGCGAAAGCGTGGATCGCTTAATGCCGCTGGGGTCGGTGATCTGAAACAACAGGTTAGACATGCTACAAATTAAGAATTTAACAAATGGCGACTCAAACTTACCCAGAAATCGACTTCAGGTTGTTCCGTGGAGTGGGCATCTCTGTTTCCCACTTGGAAAGTGACGGCCAACTGATCTCCTCTCTTGACGTCTTCGTGGAAGCACGAAATGCCCCAAGGAGCGAGGAGCTGGTTGTGAGCACTTGCGAAAGTGGCAAACGAAAGCAGGGCCAGCAAGACCGTTGTGAGTTGTGTAAGCATTGTTCGCGAAACGAAGGTTGTAGAGAAATAAATAGTATTAGATGCGTGTAGTAATGCTGCGCGTGGAAGGGTCGATTTCAGAGGCCAAACGCGACAATGGTGTTAGTGTGCTTTGCTGCTGGTGTCGACAACGAGAAGCCTGGGCGCAGTTACGGAGACAATTGAAGAAAGAGAGTGGAATGGGCTGGAGTGTTAAGAAGGGGAGCTGCGGTTCCTGGATCCGGTGCGGTTTGGACTTTTTTCAGAGTGTGAACACGTAGCAAGTGTGTTAGTCAGCGTACAATCTTTTCTGACTAAACACTTAGTAAACACTTGCTGGGCTTTCCCGTCTCCACCAAAAATCGCGGTTTTGGACTTTTCGCCACGAGCCAAACCCGCCAGCACCGCCAGCACCGCCGCCGCCATGATTAGCGCGTTCAGAGAGCCCCCGTACGACCCGAACATGCCGTTCCAGCCCCGCCGGAAGAACACGGGGTGGCTCACGACCCCACAGAAACGCCTGCTGGCCTACCTGCTGGGGCTGGCCGCAGTTACACTCATAATTGTCATGGCTGTGCGATCAGGGCTCGGCAGCCCGGGCCAGGAAGAGGTACTACAAATTCGACGCAAGCCTGTTAAGGTGGCAGCAGCACCAGGAGCAGGAGCAGACTCGGGCGCTGGCGCTGGTGCAGCTGGTGCAGCCGGCGACATACCCAAGCCTGCAGCAGCAGGAGCTGAGAAGGTGCTCATTGCGGATTGATTGAGACCGGTTATTTTCTTCAGTGTTTTCTAGTTTGGATCGAGGTCCATGATCCATGGTGTTTCTTTTTTAAGTGAAAATGATTAATAGATTAATGTACAAGAGAAAATCTAAGTAAACATTTACTTTCTGCGGAAAGAGCAGCCCTCGGTGAGCTTGGCCTTACCACCAGTGGGCTGGCAGAGGACGGTGGAGCAGGAGCCGCAGGTGACGACGGTCTGGGCGTGGGAGAAGACGGTGGTGATGGCGAGGCAGCCGGGGCACTTGACGTCCATGAAGAAGGAGCGGGGGGAAGCGACAAGAGTCTTGAGCTTGTGCTTGCGGAGCTCAGACTGCTGAGTAGGGTTGAGAAGATCCTGGGCCAAAACCTGTGGGAAGCATTGTTAGATGACTGGAGAAAAGACGAGAGGAGCTCAAGGAGCTCAGGGAGCTCAGGAAGCGCAAGGGCGCTGGGGCGGAACATACCATTGTGAATGTGTCTGCGTATCAAATGTTCACTAAAACTAAGTGTCGATTGCTCAAACGGTCAAGGGAAAGGAAGAGAAAAGAGAGAGGAGAGAGAAAAAGCAGAGTCCACACTAAAATTTTTCAGCAGCGAGTTTCTTCGTCCCAGCCGCGAGCGCCGGTTCCCACGCACGCACACGCGAGCTGGGGGTTATTATGTATTATGTATTATGTAAACGTCACACTTGTGATTAGACAATACAAACGCAAAGCGTTTTTGTTTTGCGAGCGGCTGGTCTGGAATGTTGTGCCTCAGTACATCTGGGTCCAGGTACGCGTGACTGCTAAATGTCTTGTTTTGTCGACTCCTTCCCAGCTGAGTAATCTTAAAATATGCTTACACATTATTTGTCATTGCTGACACATTGTCAGTGAGTTTATTACATCAGCAACGGAGGGTGTGCGTCCGAGGTCCAGTGACGTTACTCATTTACGCGCTATGGAACGCGTAACTTGTATATCATGCGTAAGCTGCGTAACCTTGCGCGTCATAGTAATTTCGCCCGTGCAGCACCAAAAAAACAAGAAAAAACCAAAAAAAAAAAAAAAAAAAAAAAAAAAAATCCTTTCATAATTTCGTTCCTTCCCTCCAAACCCATTTTGCCATTCTGAATTCTCTCTCGCAACTCTATATTAGACAGTAAAAATCATAAAAAAATCAAAAAAAAATCATTTGCATTCACTCTGCATCCTGATCGCAGAGTCTAGTTATACAATTAGCTGGAATTCGCCTCCGTCAGTCCTCCACCATGTCCCCGGCAAGCGACAGCGATTCTCTCAACTCATATCTTCCACGGCAACCACAATCGTCACAGCCTGCCTCGGCTCTTGCCTCGCCAATACAGCCATTTGCCCGGCCGCACAACCTGTCATGGATAGACCGCACTCTTATCGACATTAGCGAGCCCTCTATAAATGCCTTCTCCGGCGCTGCCGCTGGAGGCATCTCAGCTTTGCTCGTTTGCCCGCTAGATGTTGCAAAGACCAAACTCCAAGCGCAAGGCGGTTTCCTTGCCATGCAACGAGACCTCAACAACTACAAGCCGTCGCCAGAAACCTATCTCGTCAAGCCCAAGTACCGCGGTATGTGGGGCACCCTCTCGACCATTTTCGCCGAAGAAGGAATTCCCGGCCTCTATCGAGGTGTAGTTCCGATCACCGTTGGATATCTACCGACCTGGGCCATCTACTTTGTGGTCTATGAAAACATCAAAAAGAAGACTTCGTACTCAATGCATAACTACCCCTTCCTCGCCCACATGGCTTCGGCGCTTACTGCAGGTGCCTGCTCTACGCTAGCCACCAACCCAATCTGGGTCATCAAAACTAGACTCATGACCCAATCAGCAGGGGAACATTCGTATACCGGAACTATTGACGCTTGCCTCAAAATGTACAGAACAGAAGGCATCCGTTCATTCTACTCTGGTCTGGGCCCTGCTCTCTTAGGCCTTCTCCACGTTGCCGTGCAGTTTCCTCTCTACGAGCTTCTCAAGGGCTATCTAAACATTGACGAAACCGGCTCAAAGGTTAGCCAAGCGCCCCAAATCTTGACTGCTTCTGTGCTGGCAAAGGTTTGCGCTTCCACCATTTCCTATCCGCACGAAGTCATTCGTACACGAACTCAAATCCAAGCGCCACTTTCCTCGTCAGACATGAAGTCCACGTCCTTTTCTTCCCTCTCCAACTCCAAGCGCAAATACTACGGCATCATTCGCACTGCGAAGACAATCTTGCTTGAGGAAGGCTGGCGGGCGTTCTACTCAGGACTCGGCACAAACATGGTTCGAACTGTTCCTGCCAGCGCCGTCACTCTGCTCTCATACGAAGTCGCCTCTGGATACTTGCGCAGAAAGCAAAACGAGCTGAGAGCAATTAGCACTGCCGAGTAGACACGCTCATGATACAGCTACTCTAGCATCAGTGCCTAACATGACTAACATGACTCTGTTGGTTTGTTTTCTATGTTGTTTACAAAAAAGTTTTGTCTTTCTTATTCCAGCTCATCGTTTTCTTTTTTCTTCTTGTTACCGCCTTTTTTTTTTCTTTCTTGTTTTACTATTCTCTCTCCATTCTTCACTTAATGAGCATTCTCATGGATTTTATATTTTTATGCATTTTAGATAGACGTCAATTGTATTTCTCTTGTTTCCTTGTTACTTTTGTCTTGGCTGTGCTAAGTTCGAACATCTCCTCTACCCTTCGATATCTTAACATGTCACGTGATGTAATATTTTATGGGTAGATTTTTTCACCTCCCTCATCATAATTCTTTTTCAACACTTCGCTAGCTCTTTCGACTCTGTCCTTGGTTCTGAATAACGACAAGACCAGTTATTTCATTTTGCTTACAGTATTTCAATACAAACAATCATCAACATGGACTCACAACTCGAAAACCAGGCTACTGCTGAAATGACCGACGCGCCTGTTGAGAACCCCGCCACTACTGGTGAAGCTGGTGTAAGTAGGCGTTCAACTTTACGCGTCTGACCACAGAAAAACTAACTCTTAATCTAGACCGAAGACGTTGACGTCTTGAAGCAGCGTTTGCAGCAGCTAGAAGACGAAGCCAACAGACTGCAACAGATGCAGGCCGAACTACAAAAGGAGAGCCAGGACCTCAAGGAGGATAAGAAAGACCAGGATGCCCGATCAATTTACGTTGGCAACGTTGACTATGGCGCTACTCCCGAAGAGCTTCAGCAACACTTTCAGGCTTGCGGCTCCATCAACCGGGTCACCATCGTGCTCAACAAGTACACCCAACACCCCATGGGATACGCCTACATTGAGTTTGCCGAGCCCGCCCTCGTTGCTCAAGCTTTGGTTTTGAATGGAAGCTTGTTTAGAGGCAGACAACTCAAGATCGTCCCAAAGCGAACCAATGTGCCAGCATTCATGAGAGGTGGTGGCCGTGGCGGTCGTGGTGGCCAGAGAGGGTACTACAGAGGTAGAGGACGCGGCGGTTTCCGTGGCCGTGGTGGTGCCCCCTACTAAGCTAGCTATCGGAAGACAATGCGGTTGATCTTTGAAAGGAGGATTAAAAAAAAAAAAAAAAAAAAAAAAAAAAAAAAAAAAAAAAAAAAAAAAAAAAAAAAAAAAAAAAAAAAAAAAAAAAAAAAAAAAAAAAAAAAAAAAAAAAAAAAAAAAAAAAAAAAAAAAAAAAAAAAAAAAAAAAAAAAAGATAAAGAACAAACCAACGAGAAAAAAAAAAACAAAAACAACCAAGACTATTTATTAGGGATTAATTGCAAGGATAGAGCTTTTATTGTACAGGATTATATCGAACACGATGTTTAGATCGAGTGTGTTTATTAAAAATGGATTGTGAATAGATATCAAAAATTACTACGCGTTCCGTTAAAATACTAAACGGATTATATTAAAGTAATAACTATAAACTTAATTAAAAAGGGCAAGGCTTCAGCATCTTACATTATTCAAATAAACAAAATAGCCATTGCGCCAAGCGAGACCAGCTTAGCAAAAGCTACACTGGACGCATATCTCAAGCTTGTAGCTCCATTTGCCTGATCAACTGGAGCTTCAGAAGACCCGGGAGTCTCAGGAGCTTCAGGAGACTTAGGGGAGTCAGAAGGCTCGGAAGGCTCAGAGGATTCAGGTGACTCTGGAGACTCCGGCATATCGGGAGACTCCGGCATTTCTGGTACTTCAGGAGACTCGGGAGATTCAGGAGCGCCAGGCACCTCAGGAGAACCCTCTGAGCCTTCAGGAGACTCAGGTAGACCACCGGAGCCAGGAGTACCAGAAGAACCAGGAAGGACTGGCGTAGGTTGAGGAGCCATAGGCTGCGTGATCTCAGGACTAGGGACCACTGGTGGCACAGGTGCAGTGTCAGGTCCTAGTGTAGGAGCAACTGGAGGGTTGTTGCCAGAAGTGTAGGAGGTCACAATACTAGGAGGAGGAGGAAGCACCTCGGTGGTGGCAGCGCCAGGACTGGACTCGCAAGCGTGACAAGTGACCCACACAGTTGCCGTGTGAACTGAAGTGAACTCATCTGAACAAACAGTGGTTGTGAGAGTAGTCACCGAGTAGCCTGGGGCACTGGTAGTAGCACAAGTTCCTGCCTTGACGCAGTCTGGACCAAGAGACGTGGTAGAGGTGGAAAGAGGTGGCAATGGAGTGCTGGTTACACCACCGTTGGATGTCTCAGGACTCGACGTGTGCGTCTGTGTAGAGGTAACAGTGATGGGTGCACAGGAACTTCTAGTAACAGAAGTCGGACCAACAGTACACGACTCGCTGCCGTTGGAGTCCGTGCTGCAACTTGTCACAGAAGTCAAACTTGAAGTTGGTTGGCAAGACTCTACAGTAGTCACGCACACCTCATACGTAGTGCAACCCGGAGCCGTACTGCAGATAGACTTGTCAGAGCACAACGTGGTAGGATTGCACGTGCTTGTGAGGTGACAGTTTGTGGGCAGAGCGGGGGAAGTAGTGAGTGTAGTAGGCGAGGCTGTAGAATGAGGAGTCGAGGTCACTGTTGAAGGGACGGTACTGGAAGACAGAGTCGTGGAAGAGGTGACAGTAGATGGCACAGTAGATGGCACAGTAGATGGCACAGTAGAGGGAGCGCTCGTAGTGGGAAGGGTAGTGGTGGTAGTACTAGCAGTTGGGTGCGAGCTTGTTGTGGGGTGAGTGCTCGTAGTAGGGTGAGTGCTCGTGGTGGGACGAGTAGTGGTAGTGGTTGTAGTACTAGTAGTAGGGTGTGAACTCGTAGTAGGATGAGTGCTCGTAGTAGGATGAGTGCTCGTGGTGGGACGAGTAGTGGTTGTGGTTGTGGTACTAGTAGAAGGGTGTGAACTCGTAGTAGGGTGAGTGTTCGTAGTAGGGTGAGTAGTGGTAGTGGTTGTGGTACTAGTATTAGGGTGTGAACTCGTAGTAGGATGAGTGCTCGTAGTAGGGTGAGTGCTCGTGGTGGGACGAGTAGTGGTAGTGGTTGTAGTACTAGTAGTGGGGTGTGAACTCGTAGTAGGGTGAGTACTCGTGGTGGGACGAGTAGTAGTGGTTGTAGTAGTAGTAGGGTGAGTGCTAGTAGTGGGACGAGTGGTAGTAGTGGTTGTGGTACTAGTAGTAGGATGTGAACTCGTCGTAGGGTGAGTGCTTGTAGTGGGACGAGTAGTGGTAGTAGTAGTGGTAGAATGGCGTGTGCTTGTACTGTGCGACGATGTGCAAAACTCCGAAGTAGTGCAGAAGTCATAAGAAGTGCAGTCCTTATGCCCATAGCCTCCACAAGTAACGCTGGATGTGCAGGTCACAGTTGGAGTGCAACTGTAAGTAGTTGACGAAGGGCACACATCAGAAGTTTTGCAAGACACACGAGATGTGCAGTGTTCACTACCATAGCCGCTGCAGTAAGAAAGCGTCGCACAAGATGTCGACGGGGAGCAGCTAGAAGAGTGCGTAGGCGTACTGCAAACCTCAGAAGTGTGGCAGTCCACAGAAGAAGTCAAGCTACCTCCTGTAGTGTGACTCTTAACTGTCGTACAGTATACAGTCTTGGAGCACGTAGGAGTGGACGTGATTGTCACCGAAGAAGTGTGTGTAGATGAAGTGGAATTTTTTGTGGAAGAAGACTTCGTAGAAGGTGACGTAGAGCTACTGCTAGTCTTGGTAAGGGTGCTAGAAGTAGTCGAGCTATGCGTAGAGTGAGACGACGTCGTGTGCGATGAAGACTGTTTAGAAGACGTACTGGATGTAGTGTGAGAAGAAGTATGGGAAGTACCAGAGGAAGGTCGCGTCATAGTATTGCAAGAGTTGGTCGTGCACACTTCAGTTGGCCAGCAGTGAGTCGGGTTGTGCGGGTTGCACTTGGTTGTAGTCCGGCATGTAGACCCAGGAGTGCAAGTGTAAGAGTACTCAGTCGTGGTAGAATAACCAGTAGTCGTGGTCGGAATAGTTCCCGTAGTGCAGAAAGTCTTGGGCAGGCAGTGAGTAGCAGTATGGCAGCTATCGTAAACATTGTCTCCGTCATTGTCACCGCACCTAACTGTAACCGCACAGGAAGAGTATGTTGTGCAAGTGGAAGGCGTCGACACACTCGTCTTTGTGCTGGTGGAAGGGACAGAAGGGTGACTAGTTGTGCTAGACGTGGACTTTGTAGAAGAGGTGCTGGTTGTAGAAGGAGACGTCCTAGTGAAAGTACTTGTAGTACTCATACCTGTCGAAGTATGGAATGTACTTGAAGAAGGCCTTGTCATCGTGTTGCACGAAAACGTGGTGCACAGCTCAGTAGTAGAGCACTGGGAATCATCGTGTGAATTGCAAACCGTTGTAGTTCGGCAGTGGCTACCAGGAGTGCAAGTGTGGATGTACTCAGTAGTGGTCTCAATGTCAGTAGTGATAGTAGGTAAGACTCCTGTCGTGCAAAGACTCTCAGGGGAACAGTTCGTGGTGGTGTGGCAGCTGTCATAGACGCCGTCGCCGTCGGTGTCAGAGCAAGCAACAGTTGCTTCGCAAGAACTGTAAGTCGTGCAAGTGGACGTGGGGAGAGCAGTAGTAGGGGTAATGGTGACAGGAGTTTCAGTCTCAGTCTCAGTTTCAGTGTCAGTGTCAGTGTCACTGCCAATCACAGTGAATGTAGACGCCCAATCAGAGTAACAGTTAGTCACTGTCGAGCAAGTGTGAGTCGTCAAACAGCTGCTGTTCTCATCGCAGTAAATCAAATGGCCACATGGAGTGTTGACAACACAAACTGGAGAAGTCTGGTATCCAGTTGTAGTTGGGGGAGTGGTGATGGTGGAGGTGACAGGGGGTGAGGTGATCACGGTAGTTGCCGTAATGGTAGACGTTGTGGTGTCGTCATCGTCCGTAGGCCAAGGAGCAGGGTCCCAAGAAGGAGTGACCTTAGATGTACTGGAGACAGGGGCGCGGGAGCGAGAGCGGGTGGAAGAAGGTTTGTTCTTGTCGCAAACAATGGCGGGCTTCTTG
Source organism: Geotrichum cucujoidarum (assembly GCA_030566025.1). Taxonomy (NCBI): domain Eukaryota; kingdom Fungi; phylum Ascomycota; class Dipodascomycetes; order Dipodascales; family Dipodascaceae; genus Geotrichum; species Geotrichum cucujoidarum. The sequence goes on from JAJMHN010000200.1 coordinate 9,377, forward strand.
TAGTTGGGAGAAGTCACCGAGCCAGGAATTCCGTTAGGGCCTGGGGCAATGGCTTCAATGTCACTGCGGTCCGTGTCCTGCACCGACTTGGCCAAACCAACCTGCTTGTTTTCAAGATCAAACACCATATAAGTGGACCGCAAAATGTTGTCTCCAATGCTGCAGAGAGAAGGGTCGTCAGTGCCATACACGCCAAGGTAGCAAGCAGGGCTGCCATCGTCCATGTAAAGCGGACTTCCAAGACGGTCAGTAGCAGGAATAATGAGATCAGAGACGGGGACTTGGAGGTCATAATTGCCAAGACTAATTGTGATGAACTTGTCATTGTCCAAGTTGTAGTTGCATGATCGCAGGTATTCGCCAAACTGAGGGTCGGGCTTGAGCTTGAGCTTCTGAACCAAGCCGTTGACCACTTCAGTAGGCAAAACAGAAGCAGTGGCACCAATATCAATCAATACAATCATAGATGCAGAAGAAAAGACCTCAGGCTTGGAGCAAGAATCTTGGTAGTAACTGACTGAGTTACCAGTGACAGTGAACTCAATGACTTGATTTTGACCATCTGCAAACTGGTAAGTTGGAACCATGGGAAGAGTAACAATAGGCCCAGTGTACTTGGCGTGGTCCACACCTCCAAACAGTAGCTGGCCAATGCTTGAAGTTGCAGAGTTGAGCCAAAGAGAGTAGGCAACGGTGTTGATGTATCCCGCAGTCTTGAGTCGAAGAGGGAAGTTGTCATAAGTGAACGGAGTGTCTTTGCGATGAGCGGTTGATTCAAGACCCGGAAAGCCAATACCAAAAACGCCTGAAGTGTTGGCAACGTTTGCAACGGCAAAATTCATGTCGTTAATCACAACTTGAGGGTTTGTGGAAAGAGTCAGTTTGTCAGAAACAAAATCACCTTGAGCAAAAGAGTAGTCACTGTATCTGATGAAAACGTCCGAGTCGTGGTACTTGTAAGTAGAAGAGCTGTATTGATCGTACATTCCTTGGTGTTCGCAAGGGAATTGATTTGTGTAGTTGTACTTGCTGTTGTCTAGACCACTTTCGGTGCAGTACGGATTAACAAAGCTAGTCACCCACAAGTCAGAGGACCCGGTGTCGACCTGAAGTGAGAATCGCTGAGGAGGAGTTCCGAGGAAAAAGTCAATAGAGTAAATGATAACATCGTTAGTTATGGGTTGGTCAATGGTAGAGTCCTTCCTCCCGGAGGATTTGTAGTTGGCGGTTGAGATAGTTTTTTGAAGATCGAAAGCAAGGACTTTGTTGTTGTAAGAAGGTACAGCAGCTTGTGCAACAGCGGCTGCTGCTAGCAAAGCACCAAATGCCAGTTTAAACATGATGTAGCTAAAGTAAAAACTGAACTTGACGTAAATTCATAAAGTAGCTAAAAAAAAAAAGCTGGGGAATCTAAGGACTATATATTGTCTGACCTAAATTCTATTGTTCCACTAACAAGTCAATTACAAAATTGACTTAGTGAACTTACTTTGATAATATTTCCAAGATGGTATAGGCTTTCCTTAGAAATATGAAGTTCTTTTGTCTAGCGGGAGCTACCTACCAGTTTGTAAGACAGGGTAGAGTTTGTGATATGTTCCTGTAAAGAGTAAAAAACAAATTTCGTTTAAGGTACAAGCACCTTTATTGCTTTTGTATAAAGAAATAAGTATGGAGCTACAAAGCTTTTTGGAGAATAGCAAAAGCTTAATTTGTTTGACAATGACACTCGGGGGATCAAAATGATAGCCCGGCCGTAACATCTAGCCGTCGCTAACTGCCCATACGGATGCAAAGCACGTTTGTATCAACCATTGTGCACTCATTGTGTGGCGCGTTAAAAAAAAATTGAATAAAAAAAGCAGTGCATCGTATCTCTAGCACGAAGAACAAAAAAAGAGTCGCATTCACTTGTTGTTAAAAAGCCATGCCGTAGATACTTCAATTTGATTGCCTTTGACCCTGAGCCCAGAACTGAAAATTTCATGCAGTAGCTTTTTTGGAAAGCCAAAATACACTAGCCACGGCTACGTAACAAAGGTATATCCACATATGTAATTCATAGAGAATCCTGAACTTTAAGATTCATTATAGGCTGTTCTGACTCCTGAGCGATTGTACAAGTAGCGGTGTCCATGTCATGCAAAATTAGTAGAAACAAAGAGCACATGGTGCTTGCTATTTCTTGTCAGTGGAACTACAGGAACGTCATGATATGCTGTCTGACCAGGACTGCTCACGTCCACGCGCGCGCGTGCAGAGTCGATGCCACCACGTGAAGTGCCTGCATATGTCGTTTTGCTGAGACCGCGTGCACGGCCGAAACGCGTTTTCACATGGCTTTTCCTACCTACCAACCCAAAGAGGGTCTGTGGCAACGCCGGCCGCAGTGCTGGAGATTTGAATACTTCATCTCGCCATTTAGATTTGCCCAGACTAATCCTGCTTACGTCTTATTTTCTCGAACAACGGCAATGTCTGCAAAATGCCAATTTGTGAGCCGCGACCTGGCCCAAACTCCCAAAATCCATGTCTCCCCAATCGGGTTGGAGACAAGAACCCCCTTCGTAGCCTTTTTTGGGAACTGGAAATATTCAGCCTCGGCGCTCTGTTTTTTTCAAACCTTTTTTTTTGTACGCTTCTTCCTTCTTCCTCTCGAACTCATCTGCTGTACTATCGCGCTGTCCTTAGCCCACAATGTCGTCTGTCTACCAACAGCATCATCGCCAACACTCGAGACATGCTTCGATCTATGATGTCATGCTCGACCAGCAACAACGGCCCGCCTCTCCTTCCATGGCCCACCACATCCCCGTGTCTCAACGCAGTCCCGAAGCTCCAGTCGTAGAGTACTCTGCGTTCGACAAAGAACTGTACCTTTATCTCACAAACCCCGCGAACTCTGCGGACTATAACGCTGCTTACGCTGAGCTCCTTCAGGAAGTTAACGATTCTAATCTCCCCCAATACTTTGCGACTGGAGACAAGAAGTTCGACGCGCCTAAGCTGACGTGCGGTGCAACCGGTGACGAGTTTTTGGAGTGGAATACCACATTCATGTCTATCATCCAGCCCTTGGCAAAAGCCATGATTTGCATGACTGGTGAGGACGAGGAGGCTCAAGACGACCAGCTCGAGCTGATTGACAAGGTCATGTCCGATGTGCACAGACCAGAGTATGGATCTTACCTCAAACAGCAAGGGACCTACAAGTACGTCTGTCTAGTTCGCGACTATAATGCTCAGATCCTTCAGCTCATTTCCGACAATGTGTCTAACGCCCTTTACAATTTATTTTGTCCTACGCGCTCAGCAGCAGTGGCATACAATTTCATCAAGACCCGATTCAACGCAAAGATCTGGACAAAAGCCATTTACTCTATGGCCACAATTCCTACACCTCCTTCAAAGCATCTCGAGCAGCTGCTTGTACTCAAAGAAGGTATTGCCGCTGCGCGCTTGGTTCAACCGGCGGAGGTTCCTGCCATGGAATTTTCTTTTATCTCAGAATTCCTACGTTCTCGCAGAGATATTAGAGACCACCCCGCTGTGACTGATCTTTACTTGCGCATGCTCAACTTTTATCAGAACAAACAATCCATGCAGATCAAGGAAGTTGACGCTCTCGTCAACAAAATGGAAATTGCAGTAAGAGACATCACTCCGGCTGAAGATAGTCCAGAGTCGTCCCTCGCGGGACTGAACTCGCCTATCACGCCTGTCCAAACTTCTTTTGAAATCATTACGAAGAAGGTCAGATCTCGAGGAAGAAGAAGAAGAAGCATGAAACCTAAAGAGCCTGAGACCCAAGCTTAGGATTTTCCCCAATTTAATAAGCATCAAACCCATTAACGCCATCATGAACAGTCCTTATCGTCAGTTTGGAACACAAATAGATTTGATAGTATTTAAAGTTATGTACAATAGTATAGCTACCAGTTTTAATTCTGTAATTCATTCTCTGCAAAAGCGATTGTAATAAAGAACATCCATGCGAAGGTATGAAGAAAAAAAAAAAAAAAAAAAAAAAAAAAAAAAAAAAAAAAAAAAAAAAAGATAAACCTTGTAAACATTCTTGCGGTTGCTATCCAGGAGAAGTTCATTAGATGCTCGTCTCATTCTCGGGCACCGACGATGTACTAAGCAGGCTCAAACATGAAGCATGGAAGTTGATCGATGCTCACCAGCAGCTTTGGCAATATATATTTCACGTGATTTGGGTTGTTAGTCCATAGGTCACGTGGTGTGTATTATTTTCAAATTTCAATTTCCTTTCAGCACGCCTCTCGAGAGACTTGTTAAACCTGCTAACTGAAGATCAACTGAAGATAATTATCATCAATGTCGCCGCTCTGGCACTAAAGGTTTGAACCACTGGTGTTCAAAAGCGTCTTACGGTAATTGTTCTTACGTATTATTGTCCCAGTATCAGACCACCAAACAACGCCGCTCGCTTCTTGAGGTGAATTCGGTGAGCTCATTCTGTCCAAGTGAAAGCTTGTATCATGAATTAACACCTTTAGCTGAGAATGTCATCTATAAGCTGTTGAGGTTCCTAGTGAAGCCTCTTATAGCAGAAAAGTGGCTGCACTTGTATTACCAAAGCGACTAATTTCAGACAGCAAAACAACTTTTCGAAGGAATACTCGGTGATGAACTTCAAGACCTGTTTGTTTAAGCTTATTGCCTGTGGTCTCAAATTCTTCAGCCTGCGATTTGAGAACAAGAATTTATGTTCTAAATTTCTCCGGTGTTGAGGGATATATCAATTTCACTTTATCTGTGTTAGAGAATTATACAGACACTCAAGAGGTGAGCTTGGTCTAAAACATGCACGTCGCAGTACTGGCTTTTACGCCGAATCGTGTGGGGGCATCTATTAAGGTTGATTACCACCGCAGTGAAGCCATTCATGTGACTGTATAGTCTGTATACACAACGACTGGCGACTCTTTTTTCAAGGCAACTGGGTGAAATTATTGGCTGACGCAAACGCAGTCCCATTTTTGAATTCGCGTGCTGCGTTTCAAAGCTCAATGAATTTGCTACGGATATTTCTCAAGCACGAGAAGAAATTTTGCAACGCGCAGAAAATCGTTCAGTTATCCTACAATTGATGCATACTTTTTTGTTGTCTAGTTGCCGCCGAAGTGTTGAAAGATTACATCAACTTTCACGCCTTGTGTCGTCTTTTCCACAGTGACATTTTTATCAGTATCTTGATGATCACTTATAAGCTCCATTATTGTCTTGAACCTGTTGGCGATATTAGGTAGAAGTTTTCTCGCTCCACCAGGAAAAGCCTCGACATGAGAGACCTCTTGGTCGTCAATATTCTCCATAAGTCCTTCGCATGCTCATCTATTTGTGGTCTTGAAAATTAACACTGTTTCTGTGTCTAAATCGTGTGTGGGAGGCGCAGCACTGGCACTCTCTTTCAACACAAAATCAAGTTCTTTAATGAGACTTCATGTTCACTAGTTTGGGTGAAGCAGCGCTTTAATCCATTTATGGGCTTCTAATCAAAATTTTCGAGGAACTTTTTGAATTTCCGTTTGTCAATTCATCAAGATGCATGTTTCTATCTATCTTATGTCGTGACCTGAATGTCTTCGCGAGAGTTCCCAGATGGGGTAAAGTGGGGAAAAAAAGAAATAGACCTGGCTCAAGCCATACCAAAGGCTTCTAATCAAATGTCTATTTCTGCAATCTACCATTAGCTCAGTGTTTCGGACTCCATTCGCAACTTCCATTTATTATTCGCGTCTGCACTGAATTCAGCTCACTCTCCAACGACAGAGCAGAAGACATTCTCAATGTAGCACTATCCCAAACAGCAACTAATACAGGCTGAATTGTTTGAAAATTGTAACAAGTACGGTAAACAAAGTCCTCGTGTGTGTGTTGATGTATGTAACAAGAACTTTCAATTTATTCCGTGAAACTAAAGAATTTGAGTCACCGAAGCAGATTCATACAATAGTACGAATAGTTACTTGCCAAGAATTAGAATTGAACCTGAATATGGCTGCAGAAGATCCTTGAAGTAAAGTTGGATTGCGAGGTAAAGAGTTCTTGACAAACTTTTTGCACAAACTACGTGGCGGAAGGCCGCAGCATTTGAGGCTACACTCTGCAAGCGGGTCAATGAGGTGTTTGAGCTGGTGGCCAAAGGGGTAGAGTAGTTCATTATTGAGATCGTTTGCTGCAATGCGAGTCTTAGTAAATAATGTCAATGACGGTTGATTTAATGAATTTGGGGTGAAGCTACTGTCAATGACCGTATGGCCGGGCGCCTGAAGGTATCCGGCATCTAGTTAGATTAAAAATAATAGTTGTTCCAAGCACGATTCTTCGTGTTTGATTTAACTTTGCCCATCCTTCGTTTGGGCCAATTGTTGCTCCAACGTGCTATTCCTATTGAAACTAGGAGGCCGTACATGGTCGGTAGAGGTAGAACTATTCCAAAATGCAGTTTAGGAAGGAAAACGGCAAGTCGTAAAATACAATATATCGGAGTGGTGCAATATTAGAAGTCAATGAATTAATTGAACGAGCAACTACCTCTCCTCCTTCGTCGGAGCCGGCAGAGCTGGACCGGTACGTGGCTCTTGGCCGCCTCCGGCGGAGCTCCCAGGCCCAGCCAAAGTAGCATGTTTGCGTGCAGTCGCGCCTCTGGCTTTTGCCTACAGTCGCGCCTCTGGCTTTTGTAAACGGTCGCGCCTCTGGCTTTTGTAAACGGTCGCGCCTCTGGCTTTTGTCTACAGTCGCGCCTCCGGCTTTTGTTTACAATCGCGCCTCTGGCTTTTGGAAGAAAAAAAATATATTTTTATGTGTATTTTACTTATTTATCAGTAAGAACTTCAGGATAAACGATATTTTCAGTAGTTTTGTAGAAAGACGTGCATGTTGGAGACAGAAGTACCTCTTGAAAGAGCGACGTAGAGTTGACCATGGACAAATGTAGGAGAAGAAAGATCTAAACCGACCTTTTTGAGAACTGACTCTGGGACTGGAGCCAAGAATTCTTCAGATCGATTTGCATTTCCAGCTCCAGGTTCAGGCAGAAGTGTTGGATCACGCAGGGCAGTCTGGTAGTGATACATGGTACCCTGAAAAGTAAAAAGCACGATCCCGACATCAATTAGCAATTTATATGCCGGGAACTTCTCACTCTGATGAAGGAAAACGTAAAAGGCCTGCAAATCCTTTTTTCTCTGAACGCGGGAGCTCTGGGGGTAAAGAGTTTCGTCAACAGCGGAGATAGGGGCGGCGCCAGGTCAACCGAACCATTCTTATATTGGATTCACTGAAAAATTCAGCTTTCCAGAAAAATTCTCGACACCTTGAACACTTTCTCTTTATGATACTCGCTCACAAATGCTGCTGAGGCCTAACGCGGTCTGGGTCGGAGTACTGCAATTTTTTCTCTGAACGCGGGAACTCTGGGGTATTTGAAAGAAACAATTAGTTAAGATAGAGCGGTGTCAAATCTACTGGAAAACATGGACAGCTTTCCAGAAAAGATCTCGATACCTTCAAGGCTTCAACACTTTTCGTTCATTCTCTCAAAGCCCGTGCGCGTAAGTCCATCATACTCGCTCACAAATTCTGCTGGGGCTTGGCGCGGGCTGAGTAGGGCTCGGCAAGCAGCAGGGCTTCCAAATGGAAAAAAAACTTGCCCTTGGGGTTCTTAGAGCTTTAGGGACCCTTTGTGGTCGTATAAGAGCAATCAGTATGTCGTCAACGTAGGAGCTTTAAACAGACCTGAGGCAAACCATTGAAGTTAGGAACAGTTCGAAAGCATCGTCAACCACCTTTGGTCAAAGGCCTGACAACGTTTGGTTCTAAAGAAGGAAACAGGCACCATCCCTGCTCAGAAGTCCTGCTTAACGATTAGCACGTCGTCGAAGGTTAAGAAATGCGTGTATGATCTGGCTTGGCCAAATTATCCCGTTAGTCCCGGCCAGCCCCATAGTAAATCCCGTCCCAAACCCTGATGCTTACGCAATGATTAGAAATAATGACCAATCTGCTTACGTTTAATAATTTTCTAGGAGCGCTTAACTTTTTTATATTATTCATTTGGCCCTTCACACCCTGACGTTTCTTTAACTGGTAGAAATGCAAGTTGTTTGCATTGTAGACGAAACAGAGATTGGAAACAGCATTTTCTTGTGCGTTAGAATTGTTCATGACCCTCAAGCTCGGCAAATCGAGTTCAATTCTCGAAATGTGTGTGATTCAAGCACTGGAGCGTCGCATTGGAATTATAGGTGCAGAAAAATGAGCTACACAGGAAGCAACTTCCTCAAAGTCTACAAGACGATATGCGAAATCCAGAACAGAGTATGTGTCTATATTTCGAGTGAAGTGATTCCAATGTGAATCAGCATATCAAAAAAAGCTTTAAAAAAATAGTATATGGAGGTCTAAGAGCAATGGAGAAAACAACCTCCGTAGAAAGCAGTTTTGAAGCACGATTCTGATAATCTTAGAGTAAATCTTCTTATAAATAACATTGAACGTCTATAGAAAGGTCCAGCGCGTTGTTAGGTAAACTTGAGGATCTGCAACAAGATTTAACTCTGAATGAAATCGCGTCTTACAATTTATTTGACTATTTAGATCGTGAGTACAGAAATGAGAGCAGCGCGCGCAAAAGATTTTCCATTCAAGCTCAGCGAGACCCGGAAAAATATTGCAAAAATTTCGATAATTGCAGCAAGAGAGTTTAACCTGTTCTTTTTTTGCTGGTAAAACCCGGGCCCTTGTTAAAGATCTGATGCGTTGACATAAGATGGTCAATTCTATATTGATTGTTAGTATAGTAGCAAAAGTTGTTTGAGAATAAGATCACTTACAGTGACTTTCTGGGATCAAACTGAGCCTGACCTTCTAAGTGCAAACCAATAAATTATAATAATTCGGGTACTTGAAGGTAAGCTTTTCTGTAAGCTTTGCCGACATCGAGAACACATCGCTCTTGAAACAACTCTGCAAACAAAACCAAGGGTCGTGTATGTTTTGGAAAAAAGACGGAGCAGTGAGCTCTTCAGTATATGAAAGCAGGGCAGGAAAAATCTGAGAAGGAATTAGAGGTCAGTCAAGTCAATGATTAATTGGGGTGATAGTATTCTTGAGGACAAGAGGTCTAGCATTGTCTTCTGACAATCGTTCGAGGTAAACCTAGGTCCTGAGCAAACCACGATCACCTACCCACTTGAAAAGCCCATTTCTTTGAGAAAAAAAGGCATGAGATAATGTGAGTCACTGGTAACTTGATCTCAAAAATGCTCCATTTGACATAACGACAGAATATAGGTATAACAGATTTTGATGGGAAAACGTAGGCGCAAGCCATTGCTCACAATTTGTGCACGCTCACTGAAATCTCTGATGCCAATAAATGGTGGTAAAAGGGTCGAAAAGAACAAACTTGACAATTTATTCCCGAGATGTTCATGCCACACGCGCCTGGTCTAGACAGTGGCAGTCGTATTTCTCTCAGTGGTATTCCAGAACAATGTTGGTAGCAGGTGGTCAAACAGCCAGAAGTGTACCATACCACATGTAGTATAGGCGTGCTATTATGGATGCAAAATGGAATTGGCGTCGAATTTAAACCAGGAAAAGCAGCTAGGTCAATGTGACGCTAGTACTGAACCATCATACTATAATAAACGGCACTGACTACATGTGTAAAATGCACCGCATATCGTGGTGAGAGTTATCTATGAATCTCGCAAAAAGTGCATTTCATAGCTATAATGGTGACTAGCTGACAGCTGCGTGATCATTCGTTTGTTGACGACTGGGGGGTAGGACAAAATTGATCCAAGTGCCACAGTACAAGAACAGATCAAACCAATTTCAAAAAAAAAAAAAAAAAAAAAAAGAAGAAGATTGAGATAAAAAGTTCTTCATGCCTTGGTGCCTTGTTGGATGGTGTGGAAGTTCAGGATTGATGATTGATTATATTTGACTGCTCTCTCCTAACTTTTTTCTCGATTGCTATTTTGGTTTCGTCACGTGTTTGGCTTTTCTAGCTTCACTCCATTGAGTCGAAACCAAATGAAAAGGACAAGACAAAACTCACAAGCCTACCAAAAACTACCTTAAACCGCAAGTGCGTTCAATAATAATTAATTATCAAGAAGTCGAGCGCTTTAGAACACACAAACGTGTCAAGCCTCGCTGTATGCTCACTTTAAAGATAGCATTCAACGCACTTGCTGTGGGCGTTCTACTAATTAGGTCTACGCATTGATTAATCAATAGTAACCATCACAATAATTACCTTTTTGATGCAAACGAAGAACCTTCGTGAATGTTGAAATGCATTCTCTGTTGTTGGGTGCAATCATTCCAGTTTTTCTTACTGGGTGGCGGAAAAAAATATCAAGTTGGCCTGAAGGGTTTAACCAACGTTCAAGTCACTTTTGTGATGCAGAAGTAAAATAACTCTCGTAGAAAATGAACTTGCTCGTGGATTTTTGTTTCGAGATTTTTAATACATTTCTTTTTCCTTCCGTGATTGACACTGATTATAGCGTGGCTGGCAGTACCTGATTCGCGTTATAAGGTAGTTGTATATTTCCTAAAATAGAAAATGAGAGAATAACGCGTCTATTTACTTACGCGTAATTGTTGTTATATTCCAATTGACTATGCTTGCCACACAAGACTGTCCATTATTTATTATAAATTTTACCTAGACGAATACAATTACAGGCGGTGCAGTTATCACTGGGTTGAAATGGCGAAAGCCACAGTATGTGTATGTGGCACCTAGCTAACAAAACGATCTAAGTATTAGGCTGAAAATTGAAGTCGAGTTGGGAACAAGTCGCTTCTGCGCTTTTTTTTTTTCATGATTGATTGTATTGAAGGGCTGCATTAGAAGTTTTTGAAGAATGTGAAAGAATCTTATTGCTTGAAAAGGGAAAAGTGATTACGCGCGAACGCGGGATAGAATAGAGAAAAAGCGAACAACTACGTAATTAGGTCATTCAGCAGATTTGCTTGCTTGATACTTTTCTCAAGGATCAGTCAGTTACATCGAAGGCCTACTAACACCTTTTGCACCGTTCCAAGCAGAAAACCATCTTTGTGCTGTTAAATGTATTTAATTACTCAGTTTATGCTCTGGGCTGTACTTGCCCTTGAACTCCACGGATAGGTCTTTTTTTTGAAGCATTCAAGTATGTGTTGCCTTCGCCAAGCAGATCCCATTTTGTGACAATGCTTCTTTGATACGGAGAGAGGTCGTTTTTGTTTTTTAGAGGATCAACCACGCCACTCGTAATCACAAAATTCTGGATGCGATATACGTGGTGTCTCTTGATTCAATGGCTGATTCATACGGATATGATTTGGGTAAGCTTCTAACGTTGAAAGATCGCGAGAATAATAACAATGTTGACGTGAAGATGCTCAAAAGAAAAGGCTAAATGTACTATCAATACACGAACTTCATATGATTTTTGTTCCTCCAAGAAACCGACAAATGACTTCTTATCCCTTGACCCATTTTTTTCTATTATGTAATTGGACACTGAAAGCGGCAGGCGCCTGGATAGGTCTTTCAATCAAATACAAGTTCAGTAATTGCGGCACCTCTGTCTGGACTATTGTTGAATTAGGTTGCTACAGCCAGTGAACGAAAAAAAGGGTATAATTATCAAAGAGCGAAAACAGATAGGAGGCAGGCTCTTTAACACAGTAAAGGGGAGTCTTGTTCTTCTGAGTAAATTAATAATAAGAAAATCGATAAGGCAAAACATATGGGAGACAAGGTAAAGTAATAGAATAAAGACTAGATCTAAAACAGGTTTCTATTTTTTAAGAATGGACAACCAATGTAGTCATATAGGGAACTCGAAGTACCGGTCTGAATGCCACTTGAGCACCGAGGCAAAGAATAAGAAAATAAGCCTGATACATGACAGCAAGAGAAAAATTATAATTAATTAATTGTTCCATTTTCGACGCCTCGGTAGGGGCACTGTTTACATAATTAATCTAACACCATAGAAAAAATTGAAATCGATGTTTGCATTCATTGCTTCACCGCTCAACGCAGACTGCGCATTTACGCAAGGAAACTAGGGAAAACCCGTTCGGGAAAACCCAGCTCAGTGCTGCGGAGGAGTTAGGCTGCTGGTTTGGGCCTGCCCCTGTGTTTGGGTGCCCGCGAGGTGACTGAAGAAGTTTCTCAGTCTGTCCAACCCCCCAGCTGTGGATACGAGGCTTTCAAAGTCTCGCTCGTTTTGGATGTATGCTTCTCTGGCTTCTTGGTACTTGGGACAGTCGAAGAGTACGTGCGATGGGGTCTCTGAGGATTGACAGGATGAGCACATCCCGTCTCCTATGTTGAACCTCCGTTTGAGGAATGACGCAATCAGTGAATGACCGCTGCGGAACTGGATCATGCGACTCAAGACTGCTCTTGTGCCTGTCATGTCCTTATACAGGGGTAGTTCCCGCAACTTGCCCCCGAAGCTCGTTGCAATTGCGTGTTCGAAAAATGTCAATAGCAAGTGTGACATAGCGCAGACCTTACGCCTAAAGCAATTGAATCAAACCACGGAAGCCTTAACAGGCGGGTCTTTCAGCAAAGAAAAAAAACGGCTTATTTCTTTTAATTACAAACCATGACGCTCATCAGGCGGCAGACGTGAAAGCTGACGGCAAGCCCGCAATAGTTTTGAAATCCGCCTTCACGTTAAAGAACAATGGCATGGAGATCTTGTATGCAGGTATGTTTGAGAAGAGTATCCAGATTGGTAAGACTATTTTTTAAAAACAACTGTTGACAGGTATTGATAATTTGGTAAACATGAATATGGAGTCTTGATAACGGGAAAACCTGGTTGATCACACCCCCAATCAGTAGATTCCCAGATGAACTCCCTGCCCTATGCACAATATAGGTACAAAATTGTGAGGACAAGGGCGGCTTAGAAAGTTTGCCACATGAGTCCCGTCAGAGTGCACAACTACCAAAGCCTCTGTGCCTTGGAATTCAAAAGTGTAAAGCTTCGCTAGTGCATTGATAGTGTAATGAAAACATGCAAAACCAGGTCGGAGAATTGAAGGCCCAAGTAGATCTACTGAAAGTTTGTGGCAGCAGTTTTGACACCAAAGTAATTTAAAGAGGTCATTGCAGACAAGGGTCTGACAGTCAAAAAATGAACAAGGACAATTATCCAGCCGGCACCATTGCCGCCAACACCATCTGCCAAAGCCACTAGGATTAAATCTTATGACATTTTCTGAAACCACAGTGCTCACTTTCAATGCTGACCGAGAAGAATACTCGCATGACTCGCAAAAGACGATTTCTCTTGCTGGGACAGGACAAGCCATTGTGACTCGTGTTCTTGAAAACTCGTTTCTCTTCTTTTCCTGAACACCAAGTCGGCGCCAAAATAGCCATTGTGAGTTGTAACGGAACTGCCATTGACAGGGAAGTCAGGATCATAAAGGTATTGACAGTAAATATCAAAGTTGCCACTGGACTGAAATAAAACCGACATGTTTCTCTGGGTAGAGCGCATTGCGAGACCCCAAAATAGCCACATTCTACCTGCTCCAGCCCTCAAATGCTGAAATTGGTTGTTTTTGTTGTGTTAGCTCGACAGGCGTGTACTTGTAGGGTTAAGCAAACTTGGCTTGTTGGAAGAAATGTAAACTGAGAGCAGATGTAGGCAGTAGTACCACAAACAATCAAAATGCGCTAAACTTCAAAAAATTGACTGCAGACTTGTCTCGTTTCGCTTGTGTTGACATCGACAATGGAAAGTTCAGTCGCAGGTGTCGTTCAATATGCTGATGGTGTAAGAGTCGTAACTTTGCGTTTCCGTAAAACAAAAGAACAATCTCCATACCACTGAGAGTCAAAAAGTAGCATATAAGACTGCCTGAAAACATGACAGAGCAATGTGAATGCGAGAGCTGTCACTAAGCGAACGCAAGCTGTCGTGACCTCTGGTTTCATGATGAAGGGTGAGAGGAAGTGAGCAACGAAAAAAAGCTGGACGCACGAACTGACGCAAGAGAAGATTGTGGCAAAT
>JAJMHN010000201.1:0-23431 GCA_030566025.1 Geotrichum cucujoidarum
CAGAAAACCAAAAAAAAAACCAAGATCATAAGAAGCGACAACGAGTTGATGTTGTTAGCCATGAGTAAAACAAGTCATTAAAAAAGGAGCAAAGAAAAAAAGAAAAGCAAGGAGAGAGAGAGAAAGTTCCTCAAGCTTAAAACTTGAGCTGTCTGGGGACCTCCCAGGTGTTTTCCTGGTTGGTAAAGTGACCGTAGGAAGCAGTCTTGAAGTAAATGGGACGGGCGAGGTCCAAGTCTCTGACAATGACACCGGGACGGAGGTCAAAGTTCTTGCGGACAATCTCGACGAGCTCGTCAGAGGTCTTGTCGGAGGTGCCGTAGGTGTCAACAAAGATGGAGAGGGGCTCGGCAACACCAATGGCGTAGGAGAACTGGACAAGGGCGCGCTTGGCGAGACCAGCGGCAACGAGGGACTTGGCGACCCAACGGGCAGCGTAGGCGGCAGATCTGTCGACCTTGGAGAAGTCCTTACCGGAGAAGGCACCACCACCGTGAGCACCCCAACCACCGTAGGTGTCGACGATAATCTTGCGGCCAGTGAGACCGGCGTCACCCTGGGGGCCACCAATGACGAAACGGCCCGAGGGCTGAATGTGGTAGGTGGTCTTGTCGTCAAGGAGGTTGGCGGGGATGACCTTCTTGATAATCTTGTCAAGAATCTCAGATCTGAGGTCCTCGGTGGAAATGTCATCAGAGTGCTGGGTAGAAATGACAACGGTGTCAACACGGAGGGGCACGCAAGCACCGCCGTCGAGCTTGTACTCAACAGTCACCTGGGTCTTGGTGTCGGGTCTGAGCCAAGCAAGGGACTCGTCACGGCGAGCAGCGGCAAGAGCAGCGTTGAGCTTGTGGGAGAGAATGACGGTAAGGGGCAGAAGCTCCTCAGTCTCGTTGGTGGCATAGCCAAACATGATGCCCTGGTCACCGGCACCGAGCTCCTCAAGAGCCTTCTCGTAGTGGAGGCCCTGGGCAATGTCGGGGGACTGCTGCTCAACGGCGACAAGGACGTTGCAGGTCTTGTAGTCAAAGCCCTTCTCGGAGTGGTCGTAGCCAATGTGCTTGATGGTGTCACGGACAATCTTTTGGAAGTCGAGCTTGGCGGTGGTGGTGATTTCGCCAAAGACCATAATCATGCCCGTCTTGGCGGCGGTCTCGCAAGCGACCTTGGAGAGAGGGTCCTCCTTGAGACAGGCGTCGAGAATGGCGTCCGAGACCTGGTCGCAGATCTTGTCGGGGTGGCCCTCGCCGACGGACTCGGAGGTGAAGAAGAAGGTTTCCTGGGGAGCAGCAGTGGCAGTCATGGTGGAGGGGAGGTAGGGAGTGGATGGGGAGGTAGTAAAAGAAGAGGAAGAGAAAATTTTTCACAGGCGAGGGATGTGGACGGGTTTATATAGGCCTGGGTGGGGGGGAAGGTTGGCAGGAGCAGCGGTTTACAGGGAGATTTCAAAAAGTGTTACATGCGCGGTGTAATGGAAAAAAAAAAGGCGCCAAAAAAAGCGCACAAATTCCCCTGTTGGCAAGGACAAAAGCGCGAGTCTGGCCGTGAAGAACCCGCTGCGACCACGTTTCCACTCAGACCAGCGCAAGGCCACGTCCAAGGCCACGTCCAAGGCCACGTCCAAGGCCAAGTTCTGGTATCATGTAGCAGTTAGTAGTAGCGGTTATTTCTATCTGCCAATCACGCCGCTCAGCCCAGTCCCCAGTCCACCCTGGTCTAATCTCTCCACTGATGCCTGCCATTCAACCATTGAACCATTCATTGAACCATTCATTGAACATGGATCAGTCCCGTCTCGCTCCAGTCCAGCGCGCACGTTTCGCTTCCTCTCCCAACCAAAAAAAAAAAAAATTCCCAAGCCCATTTACCGCTTTTGGCAAAAGCCGCCCAGAGCCGCATCTGATACCTAAACCAGCCAAGGTCCCGAACTCAACAAAAAAAGCACTTTACGCGAAGAGAAAAAAAAAAAAAAAAAAAAAAAAAAAAACGTTTTTCTTGGGTTCGGGCCAATCAGAGCCTGGGATCTAGACCAGTCCAGTGGCATGTGAAAAATGGTGCCACGGCACGTGCCGTTGAACCTTAACATGGGAACCAGTCAAGCTTTACTCGGACACCACCTTCTTGTGCAATGCGCGCACATCTGTCACGGTGACATTACTTGTATGGGAAGTTTATTAGTTACTTGCTAAGTAGACATTAGATACAGTCCAGTGCTAGCCAATTAGTCCCAGCCAACGTAGTCCCGGCCAACGGTGCGAAACACCTTGACCTCGCCGCTCTTGAGATCGTTCAACCGGTAGCTCTCGGCTTTCACCTTACCACTGCCACTCCCCTCTGCTTGCTCATACACCCGGATCTTGCGTTTGGTTCCATCCCACTCGTACACAAACCCCACATGCACTCCTCCTCCTTCCAGCTTGCCAACCTCCGTTTGGTACTTGCTGTGCAACGAACCCTTGTAGCCCTGGAATTTGGCGCCCTTAAACACAACAACGTCGCCCTTTCGGATCTCGTCGTTTTGTCGAACACTGGCATTGCCCACGTTGTGGTACACTAATGCGCCAAAGGACTTGCCGCCAATGGGTGGCAAGCTGCCCGGGATCTTGCTCAAGACTGTCGAAATGTACTGGCCCACGGGGACGGCGGTGCTGTTGACAAGCTGCTGCGAAAAGTCGCCAATCTTGCGGCCAAACGCCCCGTAAATGGCTTCAAGCTGGTCTTGTCTCAATACAGGTGCTGGTTCAATCCGTTGCTGGAATGATACCTGTCCGGGGTTCTTTTTGCTGTACTCGGTGCTGATAATCGTTTGAGAGTAGTCGGGGAATAAAATGTAAATGTCTCGAATGCAGTAGACACGGCCACCGCGCTTGACAAGTTCGCTGTCATCAACTTCAAATAAGACATCCTTGCGTGTGGTCACAGAGCTGGGCAGACCGTTGAACTGCTGCCACCATTTAGTCTCGGGTTGCAAGTCAAACTCGCACGCTTGTGGGCGGCCATCGCCAGAAACATTGCTAATGTGGCCACCAGACACGTCCATGGACAACCGCTTGTTGGTGCTGAATGACCCTCCAGTAGTGTTTTGCTCCATTGACGTGCGGCTGTACCGCTGCGACATGCTGCCTCCTGTCAAGCTGCGCGACAAGCCGCCCTGTGGTGCTGCTGCCGCCGGAGCTATAACTGCATTGGAATGGCCACTACCACTGTTGTTAAACTCGGGCTCCTCAGGAATAGGAGCCTCATGAGTAGGAACTGCAGGTGCAGCAGCCGGGGGTGGTGGCGGCGGCTGCTGCCTAGGGGGGCTCATGGGAGCCGCAGTGTTGGGTGGTGGTGGGGGAGGTGCCCTTTGGCTAGGTGTTCTCATAAGCCCTCCTCGTTGAGCCGGTGGTGAAGATGGGTAGTCGCTTTCTGCCAACCTTGCGCTGATACCCTTGTCAGTATCTTCATCGGCTTCGTACCCAGTCGCTTCCTCAGTCTTGGCTGCTGCAGGCCGAGGTGGGACTGGAGCTGCAGACTGTGGGAGACTGTCAGATCGGCTCAAGCTTCTGCCATGAGTAGGGATTGGAGGTGCTGCGCCTGTCGGCGAGGTCAGCTCAGACGGCGGGCTCGAAACTGCGCCGCCTAGAGGTGGTTGAAGCGGGCCCCGTGGACTTGTTGGCCCCGCAGTAGCTGAAGAACCCGTACCTGAAGGCGACATGGGAATTGGGGGGATGGAACCGCTTCCAGCAATATAAGACAACCGGTTCGATCGGGTATCTAAAGAAACGTCCGGGCGAGCAGTAGGAGGAGGCACCTCAGGCAATCTGCGGTTATCCTCGGACTCGGTGCGTTCATCATCACCTAGTTCTTCTAAAACGTTTGTTAGCATAGCTCCATTGCAAAACCTTTTTTTTTTTCAAAAAATCTTACCATCCACAACTTCGTCGTAAGTCTCCGGTAGAGACTCTTTCATCCCTGACAGATTAAAAGAATCACCAGTATCTTTCGAAGTCTCATCAAGTCCTACAGGAGGAGCAGTGGCTCTAAGGGTTAGCAGGGCATAAAAAAATCAAATCAGAGTATTCAACATACCTTGGAAGGGCTCTTGTTGTTGAGCTGGGGAAACAAGCGCTGACCGAGGGACTTGGTTAGATTCACTCCAAGCGCCATCACTCTCTTCCTCGTCACTTTCCTCTCTGTGTGCATCAATCACTGATGTGAGTCCTTGAGGAGAGGCTGCTTGAGGAGCGGCAGGTACAGGCTCTTCATGAGCTGGGGGTGGAGGTGGAACGGCCCGCACAGGTGGCTGAGGAGGTACAGGTCGATCAGCTGTAGGCACTGGGGGAGGAGCAGCAGAAACAGCGGGGACTGGAGGTGGAGCAGAGCGCTCAGTTTCTTCGTCGCATTCCTCTTCGTCGACTTCAGTGGACCTGGTAGGGATTGGTGGGGCAGTGCCGGTAGCAAATGGCAAAATAGGGACTGGGGCTTGTCGCTCCTCCACCGGTTCTTCTTCCACCTTCTTTTTTGTCTTCTTGGGTGGGGGAGCACTGCCGGGCATGCCGCCAAAGCCCATCATGCCGGGCATACCCATGCCGGGCATGCCCATACCACCAGAAATCTTGGCCATGCGCTCTCTCAAAGCTAGTCGACGTGCTTCTTCTTCATCCTCCTCGTCGTCTTCGTCATCGTCATCATCATCGTCATCTTCTTGCTCGTCCTCGCCACCGCTCTCTTGCTCTGCCAAGGCACTGGTTTCAATCTCTGGCTCAATTACAGCGTCTTCGATGGCCTCTTCTTCAGGGATTGTTGGTGCCACATGCTGATGGTCAAGACTTTGTCGAGGGTGTGCAATGGGTGGAGACATGCTCTGCTCAAGTTCAACGTCTCCATTGTCTTCAGCTATAGCACTGTCTCCGGTGGTGGCAGGGTCTAGTCGGGAGCCAGCTGAGTTAGTGCGAGCAAGAGACTTGACACTGTCCCCAGTGGCAGCAGGTTCTAAGGGACTGTCACTGGGCTTGCGTGCCTTTTCCTTCTTGGCCTTCTTTTTAGCAGCAATGGCCTCGGCTCTTGCAGCCTCGGCGGCCTGCTGCTGCTGAAGGAGTTTGATGCGGTCTTTCAATGAAACATTAGGAACAGAGGCTTCTTCGGTGTCTTCAGGGTCGTCTGCATGGACGATTTCGCTTTCTGGAACAGCGCGAGGAGGTTGTGCCGGTGTTTGCTGAGGTGCGGGCTTGGGAACCGAGGGAATGTGAGGAATGTAGGAATTCGTAGGGGTCGCATGGAAAGGTTTCTTGGCGTAAGAAACAGGCTTGGGCTGGTTGAAAGGAGTCGGAGCGTCGCTTGAAGTGCCGGCATTAAAAGCTGCAATTCTGTCTGCAAATGCATTGCGCTTCTTGGGCGGACCAGTGGCAATTTCGGTACTTTCGGTAGAAGAAGCAGTGGTAGGTGGGGGACTGGGCTTGTTGCCACTAACTTGCTTCTGGAGAGGAGCAGGTGCAGAATCTGTAACAGGTGACACTACTGTAGAGCTAGCTTGGGCATTGATCTTGGGACTGAGCACAGGCTGAGGGTCTTCCTTGACGGGTGCAACTTCCTCTTCTTGTTCTTCTTCCTCGGTCTGAGCTGGCTGGGGCGGAAGTGGAGGAGCAGGAGCTCTTCTTGGAACCTTGGGCGTTTTAACGACAGTCTCCACAAATGTAATTGGAAAGAGGCCTGACTTGGACACACCAGAGGCATCGATATAGCTTCCAGTGTACCATTCTTCATCTTCCACAACGTCAACGGTTATGAGTTGTCCAACATCAAACGTTAAATCGTCGGGCTCTTCAGAGGTGTAAGGGTACAAAGCCTTGACTTTGAAAGGGGGACTTGCTGGCATTGTGATTCGGCCAGTGAATGCTGATATTCGGAAGCAATCAACGTCTGAACAGAGACAACGGTTTGAAATGTCTCAATCGCAAGGGACTTGGCCTATAATTGAGCAGTGACTTCTCAGGTGTAGCGTTTTAAATTTTGAAAAGATCAGTATGAGAAAAAGAGGTTCGGAAACGATCAATTGCAAGTGTCTAGTACGGTTATAGAAAAGAAATCAACTGGAGAAGGCGGAGCTTTCAGAGCCTCTTTTTTGGGTGGGGAGCGATTTACAGTGAGAGTTAGCGCCCTACGCAGTTTACCATACAGCAACAGAAATCCGAAGAAAGGCACACAGGGTAAGGGTATTTTGCTTAGAGACCAGCTATATGCCGCTTCAAAGTGCAAAATAAGCCTCCCGGACGGCTTCGCCCTTGGCTTGACCTGTGGTGAGATAATCTGAGATTTATATCGAAAGAGGGATTTATGATGAACTGATTATTGAGATATATTAATGAGTATGTAGAGGGGGCTGCGTGGAGACTAACGCTGTTGTAGGTTGTATATACAAGTTCTGTCACTCTTGGTAGAGCACAAGAGCACATAGGGTGTATTGCGCTGGGCTTCCTTGGCCATGGCAGCTTGAATATCCATAATGTACCACTTTTGATTAGGCGACAGTCCAACTACACGTCGGCGCCATTCGTCTGCCTGGGTAGGCGACGTCACGCAGATTGCCTCGATGACCTCGTCTTTGACATCTAACGAGTATATGGGCGAATTGCTGACACTTTGGATGAAAGAGGAAGCTTTGGCTTTGGCGGTTTCCTCCAGAAGCCACTTGTTTTTCTTCCCGCCTTTGATTTTGCCTGATTCTGACAGAATGTTGACATCGCTGGAGGCCAGTGGTGGAAGCTCTTCAAGGTTCACGCTATTGCGAGGAGAAGAGGCATCTAATGCATTCTTATCAAATGAAATGGGAAACTTCTTTGACACTGAGTTGGAGTGATGATGATGTGCGTGAGATGTGTGGTTGGGCGCTATGCGACTGGGAGCTAACGACGCAGTGTTCATGGACTTGGCACGATCGCGGTCTGAAATCATCATCATGATGTGGGGCACAAGCTCTTCCAAGTCCAAATCCACATCAGCTCGAGTAGAAATCGTTTTCAAACGCAAAGGCTTGAAGTTACTAGATGTTGAAAAGGAAGCCTGCTGTTTGACAATGACACACCAGTCAATGCCTTCTCGCTCAGCAACGGCAACGAGTTCTTCCGATGAAATGCAATTGCTGACAAAGTCTGCACCAATGTTGTGATTCCACAAATTCTGGAGAATATTGAGGCACAAAGTTTTTGTGTTGGAGACGTTAAAACTAGAGATCAACACGTCGCATCTTGGTGGAATGTCAAAAGTTGAGGTATCTTGCTTTGCTTCAGAGGTCAGAAACTTGGAACTTTTCTTGGATTGCTTTTTCAAAGAAAGGTCGCGGTAAGCCATCAAGTAGTCCATGAGCCGGTCAGAAGACATGTTGAAACCTACAGCACGGGGTGCGGGGCCCTTGTCCAAGGAAGGGTGCCTAAATCTCTTCACCAAACTATCGTACCGTCCACCGGCTGCTAATAAAACACGTTTTTTATCTTCGCAAACCAACTGAAACATAATGCCTGACTTGTAAAAATGGGAGTTGTAATTACTCAGTGGCGCAAAGTAAATGCGCTTTGTCACGTTCATTTCTTGGAGGTAGGAAATGACGGCACGAATGTTTGCAATGCCATCTCGGAAAGACTTATCCATTTCTGTTTCGCCAATCAGCCTCAAGAGTTTGGCTTGCGCTTTATCAACATCATCTCTAAAACCAAACAGCTCCAAGTCATTCAGTGCAGTCGACGACAAAGAGTACTTGGAGAGGAGCTCTTGTTTGACATTGGATAGAGCGGGGCCTATTCCAGACTGACCCAGCAACATCAAGGCACTAGACTTTTGGTGCTCTCTAAAAGTACAATGCTTCAAAATTGCGTCAAGTATATCAGTATGGTTGATATAGATGGATATTGTACCCGGCTTGAAGCACGGAAACAAGTCAATAACTTCTTCTAGCACTTTGATGGTTTCTGCTTCATGCAAATCCGACTCCGTGCTGGTTGGAGATACAATGTCGAAGCAAATCTCGTTGTACTTTCGAGGCTGTGTGCCTTTATTTTTGTCGTCAGTTCTGTAGACATTTCCAAAATGAAAGCATTTCTGAAACGGAGGTGCGCGTTCAGCAATTTTGCTAGCAAATGGGAGCGTCAAATCATAAGGAAGTTGTAGAATGTTTCCAGAGGGGTCCATGAGCTTGACAATATTGGGGTAATCATACAATGTGGAACAAGGGAATAGAGTTGCACGTTCGTCGGTGTGAATTGCACCATGACGTCGGAAAATGCGGGTTACCAACTCTGCCATTTGAGTGCGGAGTAGATGATCACTGGTGGTTTTCAGGTTTCCAAACTTGAAACGGTCATACAATACCGATGCAGCGTTGTCAAGCTTTTTGGAGAAAAGAGCAGAATATACCTGAGATATCCAAGGAGAGTCGCTTTTAGTGTCAATGATGCTCTGTAGGGTTTCTCTGATCATTTCATCCTTTTGTGGCGCAGGTATTAGCTTGGAGTCAAGAAGTTCACGAGCGCTTGGTCGTTTGGCTGGCCTATGGTCAACAAGCCTGGTCACAATTTCACGTTCTGTATCGTATCTATGTGTCATGAAAGGTCCAGGACATGTAATACTAGGTTTTCGCAGCTCTCTCAGCGTATGGAGACGCTCTGAACCAGTGGCCATGTGGTAAACCATTTCAAAGAAAATAATTCCCATTGAATACATGTCCACCTTAGCATCATAGCTTGTGGGGTGTTTCACAAGCATCTCATTTGCAATGTACATATAAGTACCAACTTCTGTGGTGAGCTCTTCTGCCAAGTCTGCAGTGCTAGCGTTATTGGATGGTATCAGAACATTTTGTCCAATGCTTTTTGCGAGGCCAAAGTCACCCACTTTGACATTGTGAGCTTGGTCGATAAAGATGTTAGTCGGCTTTAGATCACGGTGGATAACACCTTCGCTATGAATGTGATTGAGAGCCTCTAGTGTTTGTCTGAACAGTCTCCAATATTCATCTGGTTTAGAATACAGACCCTCATTGATTAGATCACCTAATGTGTGCTTTTCACAATACTCCATTTGGATGAATAAAGTGCTTCGTGCAGTTTGTACTGGCTTTTGTCTCCTGATTTGCAGCGCTTTCAACTTTTTGATGTTTGCTTCTTCAGAGGATGAATAGCCATCGGAACTTTCCTCTGAACATTCCGATTCCGCTGCGCTGGACTCATCGCAAGAGCTATATCCGAATTCAATATCCGGACCATCTTCATGCATTGACTGAGACATCATACTGAGTGGAGCACTAAGGGTAATATCACTTCTTTGATACTGACTGCGTGAGTTGGAGAAAAAGCTAACAGACTCAGACTCCTCCTCGCTATCCTCACCACTGAATACAGCGTCAGAATTGATTTGCACGTCATCTTCTAGCCATGCTCCAAAGTACCGAACCACGTATTGATGATTCAATCTAGACAGCAGCCACACTTCTTGCAGAATGGAAGAGAGCTTGTCTTTTGTGGCGTGAATTTTCTTGATAGCATAAAACCGACCATCCAGTTTATTGCGAGCCTTCACAACCTCACCAAAAGCACCTTTACCCAGGCTAGAGCTTTCGTCGAAATCGTGAGCATATCTCGAATACATGGGCGTCTGGAGCATTGGAGAACCATTATCTGCGCTCATACTAGTATGTGCACGGTTTGTTGAAAGACGTCTGAATGACGATGTAGCAGGTGGGCCATTACTGGCGATTCGCGTCAAGCTGCTATGGCTGGAATCCTCTGTAGCACGCAAAAAGTTGCAAGTGAGCAAGTCAACCGCACCAGATCGCTTTTTCGGTATAGGACGAAACATGAGGTTAAAAAAATCTTTCAACGAAGCTGAAAACTCGTTGTTATCGAGAAAATCTTGAGGCGTTTTGAATTGAGTAGTAACCGACTTTCCAGCAATCATTTCAGCAAAGGCCACGCCAAAATGGAATATATCACATTTTTTTGTATACCCCGCCCCGGGCTTTTCAAGCTCCGGCGGCATCCAAAGAGGATCTGGAAGGTTGACGGGTCGAGAAGAAAATGGATGTTCATTGTTCATTTCAATGAGTTTCTGACCAAAACAACAATTTTGAAGCTTGACCACCGTTTCGCCCATTTCACTATTCTTGTAAAGCACAATGTTGCTGTTATTGATAAGTTTGTGGGCGAATCCGGCTTTGTGAATATACTCAATTCCATCCAGGAGCTGGATGGCCCAAGCTCTTGCTTTTTGCACTGTAATTGTCCCGATAGTATCTAGAAGATCAGACATTGTGCCCATGGAAGAGTATTCAGATAACAGGTATATTTGCCAGTTGCTGTTCTGTTGTCGGAAAATTTTCGATGCATACAAAGGTACAATGCTGTCATGATGGAATTTGCGAACAGTTTCGATTTCACTCTCCAGTTTGAAAACTTTGGACTTGCCTTCCGCCGTGACCCAGTATGAATCATCCATCTGTATCTCAGACAAAAGCATTGGCATATCAGAAGACGACTCAGCATCATCAGACGCAGGCTTGACAATGTAATGCTGGCCGAAAAAATCAACTCGCGTGGGGATTTTTCCACACACGTCTTTGAACTGTACTGAAGAGCCATTGGAGGTCCGCACTGCTACCAGTCGATCAAACGATATAACGTCGGCTTCGGGTGCAGATATAGCTGCTGCTGTCTTTTGGGCTTTCGGAGATGGTGTGGCAAAGAGATCTTTATCTTTTCGTCGCCGGAGTTCCTCTTGAACCATTTGATTCAAGACTCGTTCTTCTTCCTTGACTTCAAGTTCTTGTTTTTGCCTCTCTGCTTCTTCCAGTTCTTTGCGCTTTTGCTCCTCGGCTTTCATTCGGTTGAGTCGTTGATCTTCCAAACTTTCGCTGTTGATGTTGGACTCGTACTGATCTATTTCCTCCTGCAGCATGGACGTCACTTCGAAGACAACTTCCTGCCCGTGCTTCTCTTTGATTGTGTTTTTGATCAGTTTGTTTAGAGCTTTGATATGATATTGGTTGAGTCCTGAGTGATG
Organism: Geotrichum cucujoidarum; assembly: GCA_030566025.1. Classification (NCBI taxonomy): domain Eukaryota; kingdom Fungi; phylum Ascomycota; class Dipodascomycetes; order Dipodascales; family Dipodascaceae; genus Geotrichum; species Geotrichum cucujoidarum. Next base: position 11,029 of record JAJMHN010000201.1, read on the forward strand.
TGTTATATTGACGATTGGAGCAGTTTTCGGGTAGGTCAATGTCATTGTAATTTTCAATGTCAGACTTAACGTCTTGCTGGTCTCAGCTGTAGATCGTAGAGTGATTTCGAAGGTTGGGCTCGGGGCTTTCTACACAGAGTTAGAATTATTTCGCACAAAGGGGTGTAACTCAAACACATACGTTCCACGCGGAGGGCTTTGAAAGATCCTTGTAGTCGTCCATGTAGATGGACTTCAGAACTTCCACTTCATTCTGCTGGATTTCGAGAAAAGTCGCGTTATCGTCCATGATGCCTTGAAATGCCTGACAAGATGATCCGATATGATGGGAGCTCGTGTCGTGAAATTAAATGCAATTGTTTGTAAAAAGATGCCGCAATTGTTTTCAGACAATTACAGCAAATAGTGGAAATGCCGTCAAGGGGTGATAATGGTGTGGTATTAAAGGCGTTGTTGTACAGGGCGGATATCAAGTGTAGAGAAGGCCAGTACTGTACCGAGGCTTCAAAAGTAAGGATGAAAGTAACAAATGGCACGTCCAGAGTCAGTAACTGACTATGAAAGATAATGGGCCTGGTATCAACGTGTATCTACTGAATTAAGATACGGAGCTTGGAGTCAAATCAGCAAGATGGAATAGTCCCTGAGATGTTAGTCACTGACGATAGCGCATGAAAAGAACAACTTACACTGCCAAAAGATTCAAGCAAACATTGTAACAACTGAAGATCTGAGTAAACAAAAGTCGAGTGAGATATACAGGTGTGGGTTGGTTGGGGATTCAGGGTGTCAAGAAGAAGAACTTGCAGTCGTGGGTTGAGATGGGACAAATAATTTGTTTCCCAGCAAGAAAAAAATATTTAATCTGGTAGACATCCTTAGCAACAATAGCCAGAGGCCCCGAGAAGAAATGGACGGGGAAGTTTAGAAGCAGTAAAATAGTTGGGAAGTTCATTAAATAAATAGATACTACAAAGGAAGTAGGGCTCAGTCGCGATGTGCGCTCAAACCGGGGGCCCCGAGAGCATATACGGTTATGCCCACAGTGCCCATGATAATCGAAAGTTTAAAGCATAAATTCGAAGCCGTACCGTCCCCCCGGCTTTTAACCAAGACCACCCCAGGCTCCGCGAATTCGTCGCGCCAACTGAATGTCCTTCTGCATGATGGTGACACGCTTTGCGTGGATTGCGCACAGGTTGGTGTCTTCGAATAGATGCACTAAAAAGGCCTCTGCTGCCTCCTGGAGCGCGAGAATGGCCACTGACTGCCACCGCAGTTGGGGCGCATCGACACCTAAATAATCCGTCACCACTTCACGGACCTAAAAGCACTAGTTAGAACAGGCTTTGCAAAAATCAACAAAGTTCAGTTTATCGCGTGATACGTACCAGTCGCGCAAAAGGCATTTTGCGAATGAGCAGGTCCGTGGACTTTTGATATGTTCGGATCTCTCGTAATGCAACCGTGCCCGGTCGGAATTTGTGCTTCTTTTTCGTTGCCGTCGAGTCACCGTCTAAACAGAGAGAGTTAGTACTGAATTTCTATTGCGCCCGCAGGCTGAAACAGCAGCAGGGATGTATTTTATCACGCGTTCAAGAGTTGGCTCCTGGCATGATAATTCTACCGCTCTTCCTCTACTACTTTAAAAAAAAGTATACTCACTTTTTGCTCGAGACGCGGCTCCTACTGTGCTTTGCCGATTCCGGAATGAACTGCCAGATAAACCTACAGGACTTGTCCTGTTCACTGGTTGTCGAGATGCAATGAATTTGGTGACTTTTCCACCACGCACGCCGTTATCCCCATGAGTCGCTGTTCTAGCCATTGTTGAGTTTCAAACTAGCACACGAGTGAAAGAAAGAAGATGCAATTGAAGAGCTTGTTCGCCCTTTGTCGATGAGTATATTTTCGTGTCTTGCCGGCGGGAGACCTCGAGAGGACGGTATAAAAGTTGGGAGGTGCAAAAAATCGCGTGCAAATGAGCGAAAAAGAGTCCAACGAGTGGTCGTAATATGTCACAAAGTGTTTTCGTCTTGCGGCGCGGCCAAGCTCGTCGTGCAAGAGTTGGATCCTTGGTGAAGGCCTGGGCTAGGAGATGAACAAGACCAAAATCTCAAGGGCGATGGGGCTTATTTGTTTACTTTTTTTCCGGCGCTTGGGAGAACATTAAAAAAATAAGGTTACCCGGTTAAAGCAGAAGGATTATGGCGAAAAAAAGTAATGGACCAAGGCCCGAATCGCCTGTAGACTCGGAAAGAAATGTCCGCCGTGGATGGTAATAGCAGTACAGGCCCAGTTGATGACGGGTTTGCAGTCGTCACTCGCAAGAAGAAATCTCGAAAGAATCAAAAATATGTTGTCAAGCCCAAGACTCTCGACGACCATCTTCAACAGCTCAGCGGCTTCAAGGACGAGTTGACGAGCTCCGCGGTATTTGCAGAAATCAAGGAAGGCTTCAGGCTAAGGCAGACAGGCTTGAATTCAGGAAGCTTGGTGCAGGAGGTTGAAAAATCTGAGAGCACAGATAGCGAGAACGAACCTCAAACGACTTTTGGACTTAGAGCCATTAGATGTTTGGCCCTTGGTTCTCCTACCGAGTCCTCGATTGCAATGTATCAGCTTGCTCTTCTACAGCTCATTATTGATATGCTTAATATCTCTGCAGAGTCTGTGTCATTATATGACCCTGTGTTCACGAGCGCCGACTTGGAGCTTTTTGAGAGCATGAACTATTCAGTTTCCGAGGCATACAATAGCGCAACCACACTACCTGACGAAGGCAAGAACGATACCCAAGAAAACTCGAAGCAATTGGCTGGCGAAAAGAGCGACGGCATTTTAGTTTATATGATTCACTCCCCGCCTTCTCTGACCGAGTCAATCATTGCGTCCCAGGATTCCAAGTATAAGGTGTTCATTGGAAACGTCCTTACAAACTACTCTGATCACCTTCTACAAGCTGACCTGGACAAAAAGTATCCAAATATCTCAAGTGCAATCAGCAGCTGCGACCAGTTCAACAAAAAGTCACTTGAAGAACACTTGAACAAGCAAAAGGAAACTACAGATCTATCGACAGATCTCGAGCAATTGAGTTTGGAAAACAATGCAAAATCGCCAAAGGAGAGTTCTTCTTCCAAAGACCAGAAAGACTGGTTCATTTACGAAATTTTGGAAAAGCTTTCAAAAGATTCTCCCTGGAGTACTGCATTCAACGACACGGCGATTTACTGGAGGCAGTAGCCTTCCTTAATTCACCCACGATATTTATTCATTTTTCAATCAACTTGCAAATGTCTAGTTAATTTGTAAATATTACCTACATACCTAGCAATGAATTTAAAACTGAAATTTGATTACATTCATCAATTATTAGACTTGAGTACTTACAGAAGGCAAACCAAAATTAAAAATATCGAAATTCACATTAATTACAGCAAATAAATCAAATAAAACATAATCTTCCTCAAAATATACAACAAAAATGATAGTTAAAATGAACGTGTAGAGAAATAAAAACAACAGAAAAGTTAAAATCAAAAGTCATTGCATTCAACAAAAGTACCCAAAGCTCAAACCGCCCCCGGTTCAAGATTCGAATACTTCATAATTCTGCAAGGCAAATGAAGGCCCCATAACTTTTCCATCCTTTTTATCTCAATACTTGTTTTGTATGGGATCTAACAACAAAACATCCAATTTTTAAGCCTTCTCGTACTTCTCCCAGTTGTTAATGATGTCAAGAATCTTCTCACTCTTAGTCAATTCATAAACTCCCTGGAAGTATTCCTTGGTCAACTCGAACGGCTTGGCAGTCAAGTTAGGAATGTACTTGTTGATCAAGTTAGCAGGCTTGACAGCGTTCTGGGGAATCTTCTTGACCAAGAAACGCTGGAAGGGCTTGACACCGGAGCGGAGGTAAGAAGAGTGGAAAGGAACACTGATACCCTTGAGAGGGATGACAGCGTAACCACGCTCCAGGTCAATAGGCTGAGGCTTAGCAATAGACTTTGCAGAAACCTCGGTAACGATCTCAGAAAGATGCTCAGCGACTTGCTCAACAGGCATGCTGGCAAGAAGCTTGTCAATGTCAATCTTCTGGACCTTGAGAACGTTCAAGACGTTGGTAAGAGTGTCAAGAGCTCTCAAGTCACCAGCAGTGACGTATTGAGTGTTCTCAACGTTGTAGTTGACAATCTCCAACAGCCATTTGGTCTGGGAAGAAATGTGGTCAACAACGAAGCGAAGAGCGCGGTCGTCAAAGGTCGTGCTGATACGGCTAGGGTTAACAGCGCACATACCGTAGTTGGAGCGACCATAAGAGTCACGAGGAACAGCGACCTGCATAGTCATACCACGGTAGAAGACAACGTCCACAAGAGACTCAATGGGCATAACATCACCAAGGGAGGCCAAAGCAGAGTACTCGCCAAGGGAGTGGCCAGCAAAAGTAGAGTCAGCGGCAATTAGACCCTTAGCACGCATATCCTCGAAAGAGGCCTTCTCCATAAGGGTAAGGGCAGGCTGGGTAAACTGAGTAGCAGCCAAAAGACCACTGGGAGAAGTGAAAGTGTAGAAGTCAGTGTCTTCAGTGATTTCCTTGAAAATCTTCTCAGACTTCAGAGAGCCATCCTCAGCAATAGACTCAAACATCATAGAGATGTAGTTCTCACGGATAGCGTTACCCTGGGGACCACCAAAGTGGACAGTGAACTCCTTAGGGTTGTTGCGGACAATATCCAAAATGGAGAAACCGTAGTTGGTAAGGAAGTGGCGGTCAGCCCGGTCCCAAACATCGCGAGCGACAGGAGAAGAGTCGTAGAGGTCCATACCCATTCCCTGCTCCTGCGAGCCCTGGCCAGTGAAGACGTAGGTGGAAGTAGGCTGCTCAACCTCGGCCTGTCCAATAAGAACAGGAGTCTGAGTCTCCTTGTTGCTGCACTCGACCTTGATGATCTTACGACCGTTGATCATACCAATGTGCTCAAGTTTAACTTGGATGTCGTCGTTGGGAAGAACCATTCCGACGAAAGAACAGTTGAAAGCACGAACACGGGAAATGTAGTTGTCGGCGGCCCAAACCTCAACAAGAGAACGAACAGCAGCAGAAGAGTACATGCCGTGAGTGATAGTACCCTGAAGGTCAGCGTACTTGGCAAAGACACGGCTAACGTGGATAGGGTTGTAATCACCAGAGACATTGGCGTAGGGCTCGTTGGAAGAAGGAGCACGCAAGACAAGCTCGGTGCCAGCGTTGAGAGGAATGGGGTTCTCAAAAGTAATGGGCTGCTCGATGGGAGTACCGTTGCGCTCAAGGTAATCAATAACGGGGTTACCGTGAGACTCACCAGCCTCGTAGCTGACAGTGGCAATCTGGATGACTTCCTTAGAAGGCAGCTCCAACCAAACAGAACCCTCGGTTTCGACAGAAGAGAAGACATTCTTGTTCTTGAAACGGACAAAAGACTCAGTACGGAAAGTAAGAGTCTTGCCAAGCAAGTCAACAGAAGGATCGTCAAGCTGGAACCACTCCTTAGAGCAGAGAACAGCAACATCCTTGGCAGAAGCAAGGTTGAGCTGTCTAGGAGTCTCCTCCTTGCGCTGGAAGGTGTTCTCAAAGTCAACGTAGTCGCCACGGTAGAAGAACTCAGAAGTGACTTCCATGACAGGCTTGCCGTCACGAGAGATGACACCAGTTACCTCAACAACTTTACCGTTGTCCTGGTTGACAATGGTGCGCAAGTTGGCAGAGGTGGTTACAACATCGCCCTTCTTGAGAGGCTCAGCACCGGGAGACATCTTGAAACCGTTGGAAAGGTGGACCAACTTGAGAATATCGCCGTCAATAATGCGAGGGAAAATAGCCTTGATGATAGCCTTCCAACCAGTGACAATAGCGAAGTCCATAGGAGCGTAAGTGACCTTTCCAGGGCGTTCAACGAAAGCTTCACCGTTGTTGCCAACAGCGTGGACAAAGTCAGCAATAGCCTTGCCTTCAACCTCGACCTTACCACCATCAATAGGCTTGGTAACATCAATGTCGGTGGAGAAAGGCTCCTTGCCGAACCAGACCTTCCAGTAGTATTGCTTGACACGCTCGTTGCGTCCCTCCATGATCTCAACGATAGGAGCAAAGCCAAAGTCGGGGCGGTAGCGGAACTGAAGCTCAAGAGCAACAGGCTTCTTCTCGTAAGTACGCTCATCAATGAGGTGAACGTTGATAACGTCCTTGGAGTCCTTGAAGATCTTGAGGACCTCAACACGCTTGCCGTGAATCAACTCAGAAACGGTAGCAGAGAGCTTATCGTTGGAAGCTGGGTTCTCAATCTCAACATTCAAACCAGCGACAGGGTGGAAAAGAGAGCGAATCTTGTTGGAGCGGTGCTTAGAGCCTTGAACAATGATGTCGGCAGTAAGCAAGGAATCAAACCAGCCAGGCTTGCCAGAAGCAATCAAGTTGACCCAAGAAACTTCGTCAGGAAGAGAAGTCTCAGAAGAGGCAATCTTGTAAATAGCAGAGTTGGAAGTCTTGGAAACAATGACATTGGAAGAAAGCTGATTTTCAAGCTCCTCTTCAGGGGTCTTAGACAAACGGCGTCCAAAAGACTCGACAACGGGGACCTTGGACTCATCGCCACCGTAAACGTCCTTCAAAAGAGACTTGATATGTCCCTCGTGGATTCCATCAAGAATGGTCTTGATGGGAACATCGGCCTCAGTAGAGTACTTGACAGCAACGGGACCTTGCAAGATACAGGTTCTACCAACATCCTCACCAACAACAGCAGCGAGGTCCTCAGACTGCCACAAAGAATCCTTCTTGAAGTAGAACTCAAAGTTGTCATCCAATACGGGAACGAAGGGAACGGGCTTCTGGGTGACACGGCGACAGAGAATCAAGAAATGGTCCTTGTCCTGAGCATTAATAAGCTGCTTGGTCGAAGCAGGGTAGGCGGCAAAAAGAGAGTCCAAGAACTCAAAAGGCTCGTTGAGCTGGTTGAAGCTCTGCAAGATGGAGAACTTACCAGACTCAGAAGTGAAACGCTCTTCCAGACGACGGATGACATCACCAGTGAAGTTTCTCATCGAAACATCAATCCATCTCTTCTCCTTCTTGACATAGAGAAGCTCAACACAGCGGGAGACGATCTCAGAGTATGTCATCTCTTCAAGATCACAGGCCTCACCTTCAGAGTTGCGACCGAACCAAGTCTTCTGGAAATCGTCATTAAGGCGCTTGATGATGTAGGCCTTCTTGGACTTCAAAGTCTCAAGTCTCTTAGCCTTGGGCAAAGAGAAAATGGTGTTGTCAAGTTCATGCCAGAAAAGGACACCACGGGTGGCCAGCTTGTGAATGGGCTCACCCATCTCAGAATTGACGGTAATGACACCGCCAGTGGGAACACGGTAGGTCTTCTCCCAGTCTTCATCAGAAACACCAGGAGCGTCAACAATAGCCTTCTTGGCAGCAGGAGAAGTGAGAGCCTCCTTAGCAACCATGACACGAGATCCGAGGAGAACACCATCAAAAGGCATGGGAGGACTAGCGTACTTGGAAGCCCACTCACCAGTGAGGTAGGGGTAAGTGTCAACGTCACTTCCAAAACCGGAACCGGCAATGAGAATGATGTTGCTCTGTCTTCTGATGCGGTTGTACATCTGGAGAAGAGGGGTGTGGAAATCCTCGTAAGAGTGGTGACCACCGGCACGACCACCAGTCCACTGAAGAATGACGGGGAAGGTAGGGTTGGCAGCAGCAATTGCAATGACCAAAGAGATAGCCTCAATAGAACCAGGCTTGAAGGAGATGTGCTTGAGGCCCAGATCGCGAATGTACTCGTTGGCAATGTCAATGGAGGGAACACCAGCACCAATAGTAATACCTTCGACGGGGTATCCCTTGGCACGGAGCTGCTTGATCAATGGGATAGACCAAGACATGAGAGGGGGGTTGACATAAATCAAGTTGATAGTAATACCAACACCAGGCTGGGTGTTAGCCTCAATCTGCTCAAGAGCACCAGTCATTTGGGAAGGCATGAAGTAACCACCGCCAGACAATTCAATGTGGTATCCTGCATTGAGAGTAGCAGACACAAAAGAAGGGTGGAGAGTGGTAGGAGTCATACCAGGAACCATGATAGGAGCACGTCCCAAGAGACGAGAAAACTTGGTGTCAACATAAGTCTTGGTGCCAGTCTTGACAAGCTTGGGAGAAAATTCCTTGACCCAGTCAGGAGCGTACTGAACAGCAGACTCGTCGCGGTCAAAGATCTCGTGCTTGTAGCCAAACTCCTCAGTGGGAAGAGAGCCATCAATGACGCCAGCAATGATAACACGAACACCAGTACCTTCCTTGTTACGATGGGTAAGAAGGCCCAAACCAGAAACGCCACCAGGACCGAAGTCAATGATGTGAGTGCTGGAAAAGTTGGTGGCCTTCTCCCAGTTGACAGGGTAGTGAGTGATGAGTTCAACGACACGACGGACAATGTTGGTCTTGCCAAGCTTGCTGAAGTCAGAACCATCAAAAGTGTCATAGACGGGAATAGCAAGCTTGCTGGCCTCGAAAGAAACACCTTCAGTCTCAAGGTCGTTGACAATCAAGTCAGTAGCATCGTCAAGAAGGTGGGAGTGGAAAGGCGAGGTAATGGGCAAGAAACGGTTGGTAATCTTGAGCTTTCTCTGGGAGTGGGGAATTCTGGCTTGATTAAGACCAGCAGCAGCCTTGGTCTTACGGAGAGCAAGGTTGAGACCGTAAAGAGACTGAGGAGGACCAGTAACGACCATGTTACGGGGACCATTGACAAGAGAAATAACAATGCGCTTCTCCTTGGGCAAATGCTTGTTGGTATCCTCAATGAAAGACTCGAGCTGCTCTCTAGAAATGTCACGAACAGACAACATGGGAGAGGGCTTGCCTTCACCTTCAACGACAGAGTCTTCAAGCACTGATGGGGCGAGGGCAGTGTGAGGGTACTGTTTTTGAACGTTGAGACCAATGTAGAAGAACATGGTGATAGCCTTGAGAGACTCTTCGTTGAAAGACTCCCAAGAGTCAGAAGATGCAATGGCAACAGCAGAGACAAGACCCTGCGAGTGACCAGTGGCACCAGAAAAGTAGTCTCTGATCTGGCCAGGGGTCTTGCCAAGAACACGGGCAGTGGAAGCGTAGTGGGCAAGCTGGATGAGACCAATGATAGGGACTGAGACGGGGGCGTAAATGAGGTAGTCAATGTCAGGAGTGGTCTCGGGGAACTTGAGCCACTTCATGACATCAAGACCCTTGAGGAAAATTTTAGTGCCCTGGGGATGGGTTCTGGAAAGAGAAAGGATGCGATCTGCCAGCAGTTCAATGAAATCAGAGATAAGATCACCGTAAAGAGAGTAAATTTCAGCAAGCTCCTCAAAGTAGTCTTCAGTGTTACCTTGGCCGCCAAAGATGGCATGGATCTTGGCGTTAGAGTTCTCAGCAGCTCTGAACAGAGCAGAGTCATGGGGCTTGACTGGTCTGTTGGCAGTGAGGCGAGATGCATAGTAGGCAGTGATGACCTTCTTGGCTTTCAAGGCAGTGGTGTTTGAATCTGGGGCGGATTGCAAAGCAGTGGCAACTGCATGAACGTCGTTTCCTCTGAGGAATCTGGTCTCAAACTCAGTCAAAAAGACAGAGAGGACTTCCGAGTATGGGCCGGGCTCGTCTTCAGTGAGTTTTGCGGTGAAGCCGAGTAGTGCAGCTAGGAGCTCTGTTGCAGAAGAGGGCTCGTCGTCTCCAGCTGTGTCTTCAGTGGCCTCAGGAAGAGTTGTGTAGAAAAGATCTCTAACTTGGGTGGAGTTGAGAAAAAGAGAAGTAGGAACCATGACAGTGTGCTCAATGGAACCGTGGGCGAGGTTGAGAGGCCTCAAGGAGGCAGCTGAATGAGGTGTTGAAACACCAGTAGCAGTTCCGAGCATTTTGCTGAAGGCAATGTTAGCAAAGGAGACAAGTTGCAGTCTTGGATCAAAGCAATTACTTACTATGTGGTGTTGGTGTTGTGAAGTCGGGTTGTGTATGCTCAAAAGGTTGATGGAGGAAGGAAATCTGGCCAGGTTAGCAGCTTTTCGGACTCAAAGCAATCAAGAGCCAATCGCATTGGAGGGAAACTTACGGAACCGCAATTCAGGAAGCAATTGAGTTCTTTCGATGTTGATTCGAACCGCGTAGTCAAGTCGAAAAGGGATGATTAGGTTGTGGGCTAAGAAGTCGAGGAAATCCTTGCAACAGGACAGATGGGGATGGCTTCGAGGAGAAAGAGAGGAAGGAGAGAAAAAAATAAAAGATATAATTCTGAGAAAGAAAAAAAAAAAAAAAAAAAAAAAAAAAAAAAAAAAAAAAAAAAAAAAAAAAAAGGAAAGTGCCCAAGTTGTTTATATATAAAGTGGTTTTTGATTTTTGTCGAGCGTCCCAGGGTACCCTTGGTATTGTTAATTTTTCCCAGTAGTTAGTAGCCGTAGTTGTATGTTGGCGGTTGAAAGCTTAACATTTTGTTGAGGGTTCCTGCCAGTTCCAACAAAAAAACCAAAAAATCAAAAAAAAAATTCAAGACAAAATATCGCGAACAAGGTGCACAAACGAGCCCGATCAGCAAATCAGCTCGCTCTGAATTCCGTCGAAGCTGCTCAGGACGGTGCAAACCTTCTGCCGCGTGGCAATTGAGCTGGTGAACCTGTTGTGCGGGCAGTAGCGTTGATGTCAATTCCTCGCCTGGCAAAATGGGCAATTGCAGGTCCTTCCAGAACCCCGTAAGCTGGGCCAGGTACACACAAACCCAAGTTTATTACTGTTGGGTTTAGATCCGACTGCAATCAAGCACAAAACCACACAAGCATCCCATCAGCAGCGATGCTTGCAAAACTAGCAGATCACGTAGGAATGAGCCAGTGGGTATTAGTGACTTTGAGGACGGCAGTAGAGTAGAAGAACATATTTTGCTATTGGAATTCTAGTATTACACGAAACATGTTGTGGTTCTTGGTGAACAGGCTAGCTCTGAAAAAAAAAACAGTTTACCAACTCCTTTTTTAGTGAATCAATTGAACTCGGAGTAGTTAAACAGACGTGAAGATTGCGAATGTGCTTAATCTAACTAAGCTATCAGCCAATTTTTTATCCCAACGCTAGTTGAGGTGTACGGATGTAAGTATTACTAGCTACTCCATGCCGGGCAAGCGCGCAATCTCAGGTTGCATGATCCCACCAAGTTACTAACTAGCGCGTAGGTTCCGAAACCTTGAGCTTTTTTTTTTTCCCGTGTCGCTGCTTAGCTAGCGCATTTGGGGCAGAGCGGCCAAGGCGTGAGAGGCCTCTAGGAACGCGAATACTATGAATCGTGCAAACTCGTACAAACCAAGCCAAACCATCAACAGATCGCGTTGATTCGGGTAGACGACCGGCAAAAGCCTTGTGCAACGACAGTGCCATCACTGAACAAGGATCACTGATCACTGGACAAGCCCATAAAATCAGCCGGGACTTTTCATGCAGGTCTTGATTGATTTTGTTGTCTTGTGCTGATAAACGCTCACACAAGTATGGAGGCATCAGGCTACTCGGCCAAGGGAAGAGAGTATCAAGTTTTTTTTTTTTTTTTTTTTTTGCGTTTCCGCGAAATTTACAAATGGAGAAACGGAACATTTTGGAGTGCTGAAAAAGTTGAGGAACTAGACGAAACGGGGCTTCCACTAGTGTTGGTGACGGGTTGGGTGGGTGCACTGGGTGGTCAAGACTGCTGATATCTTCGATCGCTACTTGTGAATCGCTCTGAATCGCTCCTTATTCAGGGCGGGTCATGGAATTGACTGGGTACTGTTCTAGAGTACAGCCAGCGCTTTACGGCCCAAGATATCAATGCAGTGTTATTAATTGATGGCATTAGTGGGATTGCTCCCTGGAGTTGCCCTTCTGGAAACAATGGAAGTCCTACTCCCATGGCCGTGATCCCACAGATTGCCAGGCCATCATCAGAATAAAGGACTTTGCCCACGCCATTGTCGCCAAAAGCGTGCAAAATGGCGATTGCTGGAGCGGTCGCCGCTGCCCGCCCCTGGGCCAAGTCGACCAGATTTGTCCACCACCTACTGAGTTGGCGCCAACAACAACAAGCACGTTCTCGAGCACTGAATTGGTTGACGGATTGATCCAGTCCCGCAAGTAGTGGGCACCTAGCACCAAGCCAGGTCATGTCTCTCGTATTCTCTCGCAACAGGCCACCAACTGCACTCAACGTCTGCCGCATAACGCTGGTGCTGACAAACCCGCCCACCAACAAGGGCCATAACCTGACGCCAACTACTCCTTCTACAAACTGACAGTGGAACTTCCGTCTGATGCGTCATGACAACCGTCCTGAGAGCGCCCAACACC